>SNQJ01S0204892.1:0-16528 GCA_010110895.2 Picea sitchensis | reverse complement strand
CGGTACTTCTGGTACTCTGGTACTTTTGGTACTTCTGGTACTGGTTTTCTGGTACTTCTGGTACTTTTGTGAAACTAGGGTTTCACTTTCCGGGAGATCCAGCCACTGAAAAGGATCATGCCTGACGGACAGGTACCATTTGGACCGGTACACATGGGGACATGATCAGTTCAGACCTCGATGGGGCTGAAGAGCCCACCAGATGGATGTTGAGACCCCATCAGGGGGCAGAGACAGGACAGTGGCTAATTAGGGTCTTGCATCGGAGAAGAAGAGGACGTTCCTTCAGAGGCACTTTGGCGGAGCCCGGCCTAGGGGGAATGACCCCTTTTCATTGGAACGTTGGCCTTTGAAGGCTCAGGACACCCCCATCCTCACCATGACGTTATCTAGCTTCATGGACATTCATGGAGGCAGACTGGGCAGCAGTGGCACGTGTGTCATGTTGGAGAGGCCCCTAGGGGCTAACGTTTTGCTCCTGGATGTCTCATCTGCCCTAAAAGGGGCTAGCGCCTCCCTTGAAGGGTCTTTTACCTTTTTATTAGCTCAGTTAGGGTTTTAATTTGACAATTTAATGTAAAAAACAGTATTATGGCCTTGTCGGCCTTTTTATGACCTAAAAGTTAATTAAGGTCATTGATACAGTATATATTGAGGAGTTTTAGCCTCATTTGGACATAACACATCACTCACTCATTAGTGAGGTCTGATTTAGCGCCCTACTTGGGTATTCTTGCTGGTTTAGTGAGGCGCACTTGTTGAAGGAAGGCGTTTCTTGGCATTTTATGGTTTTTCTCTTGAAGGAAGGTGTTACAACTAGGGTTTGCGTGGTTATTCCTTGATGAATTGTAAGTATTTTTCTGCAAAACTTCTTGATTGAATGGTTGTAGTCTTATTTTCTTACATGTATTTATAATTTGCCGAATCAAAACCCTAGGTGAAAAGTACACAAGTAGGTCCTTGTCTCATGTCCCCTAAAAGAGAAATTTTCAGCCATTGAAGAAGGAAGAGCCTAGCCATAGCTACACTCTCATTTCTTCTTCTCCCTGAGCTAGTCGTACTTTCCAGAAGTCAAGAAGGAGGAGACGTCCCAAGCCTAGGTTATCTACACCTAGGTCCGTTTTTCTTCTAGGGTTTAGTGATAGAGCCTTGCCGTAGCAACACTCTCCCTCACTATACTCTCTTGTCTTGATTTATCTTTCATGCTAGCCGTTTTTGCCAAGTTAACCTAAGGAAGGAGGAGAGAACACGAGGCCTTGCTTTAGCAACATCGGAGTGAGCCTCTCTCCCCTAGGGTTTTGATTCTGAAGCCCTGCCATAGCAGCACTTCAGAACTCTTCCCTCTAGTCCTTTGCCATCCTCCTTCAACCCTTGCGTCCTCTGCTAAATTGACTCCATAAGCCCAAAGGCACTGATCTTAGACCTCCAGCGTTGAAGTGAAAGTAATCAGACAAACTCTCAAACTCTTTTCTAAATTGAAACCCTAACAAACTGCTAACCTTAAAGTTGTTGACGTCATACTTGAATATCTCATCTTTAGGCAACAACGTCTTGTTTAGGAAGCAATTGAATGGTGATTTAGGCATTAGTTGATGTTGTATTGATTTGTTACATTGAATTCCATCTCATTTCAGTGTCTATTGAGGAAGTGATATTATTTGCATTGCTATATTGATAAACATTGACTTCGTCAATATTTATTGCCATAATTTCTTATTTAAATATCAGATAGTCTTATGAAGTACTAACCCATTGAATCATAGCTTGTATATATTGGTTTGTTGTTGCTTTTTTCCTTGTAGGTGTTCTTCTTTGGGGCTTCACTTCATTATTGGCTGTTTAGCCAGACTATCTATTTTTGGTGGTGCCTGTGAAGGGGGAACTTTACCTTTGTCCTTTTAACTTTTGCCTCTTCAAAACTCCAGGTTACCGGGGACGTCTCCCCTAGGCCTGACCTCCCTAAAGAGAAAGAACCTCCCCATCATGGTGACATTGGGTGGGATAGGTTCCTGTTACGCCAGTTTGGCCTTCTATTTTATAGCCATTGACCTAGCTACAAATTGTGCGATAACAGGCACCCCAAGAAATTCAAGGACGAGATTGAGAAAGCAATCAAAGAATTTCTTGCGATGGGGCACATCAGGCCCAACATGATTCCTTTTGCATCTTTAGTCGTTCTGGTACTGAAGAAGGATGGCACGTTGTAGATGTGCATCGATTACAGAGCGCTCAACAAGAAAGCGATCAAGAATCAATACCCCATTCCGTGCATAGATGAGTTGATGGACGAGTTACATGGGCAATTTTCTTTACTAAGATTGATCTACGGTCAAGATACCATCAGATCAACATCAGGGAGCAGGACATTGAGAAGACAACATTCCGATGCCATTTCAGACACTTTGAGTTCTTCTCCATGCCGTTTGGATTGACCAACGCATCGACCACTTTCCAGTCTTGCATGAACCACATCTTCAAAGGACAGTTGAGGAAGTACCTTTTGGTATTCTTCGATGATATACTGATCTACAACAGGACATGGGATGAGCATCTGGCACATTTGTGGGAGGTCTTGGATATTATGTAGGCACAGTCATTATATGCCAAGGAGTCCAAATGTGAGTTTGGCATGAGAGAACTACTATACTTGGGGCATATCGTCAGTGAGCAGGGATTACAAGTTCATCAGGAGAAGATCATGGCCATTTCGGATTGGTCAACACCCAAGAACCTCATGGAGCTAAGAGGATTCTTTGGGTTATGCAGTTACTACAGGAAGTTCGTTAGAGGCTTTTCACAGTTGGGGGCACCACTCACAGATTTGACCAAGAAGGGTGCCTTTTAGTGGACAGAGGAGGCACAATGGACATTTGAGAAAATGAAGGAGGTTATGAGCACATGCCATGTTCTAGCCCTTCCGTATTTCTCACAGCCCTTCGTCTTAGAGTGCGACACGTCAGGAGTGGGGGTTGGAGTAGTTTTGATGCAAGGAGGCCACCCCATTGTGTTTGAGAGTAGAAATCTCAACGAGTCAGAGAGACTTTATCCTATTTACGACAAGGAAATGCTAGCGATCATGCATGCCTTAACCAAATTTAGGCAGTATCTGGTAAGCAGTAGATTTGGAGTGAAGACTGATCATAATAGTCTCAAGTATTTCTTGGATCAGAAAGACCTCAGTGAGAGACAACAGAAGTGGGTTTCAAAGATCCAAACCTTTGACTTTGACATTGAGTATGTCAAGGGAAAGAGGAATGTCGTAGCAAATGCCTTGTCGAGGAGGCCACTAGGGTGTTCGATGATGGACATTTGCACAAATTGGAAGGCTCATTTGTTGGTGGAGTACTCCAAAAACAAATTTGCTTGTGAGGTGATGGATGGACATGTGATTGATGATAGGTATCGGGTTCTTGATGACATCATTCTCTACAAGGACCGGATATACTTGGTTCCAGAATCTACCCTGAAGGGGAAAATTCTGAAGGTGTGTCATGATTTGCCTACAACAAAGCATCATGGGTACTTCAAAACGTATAGGCAGATCAGGGAGAGATTCTCATGGAAGGGTCTCAAGGATGATGTACTGAAACACATCCGGGAGTGCACGACTTGTTAGCAGAACAAGTCTGAGCAGACACACCCCGCGGGGTTGCTACAACCTCTACCCATTCCAGAGAAGAAATGGGAGAGCATTTCTATGGATTTCATTACATGCCTTCCTCGAGTGTAGAGCAGGGACTGTATATTTGTGGTGGTCGACAGGTTGACCAAATTTGCACATTTCTTTGCCATACCCACGGACTACAAGGCCATACGGGTAGCAGAGTTGTTTTTTAGGGAGGTATTCCGGTTGCATGATTTACCCAGGCAGATAGTCAGTGATAGAGATGGGTGCTTCATCAACACGTTTTGGCAAGATATTTCAGGTTGGCAGGCACAAAGCTAGCTACGAGTACCAGCTACCACTCACAGACAGATGGATAGACAAAGATCGTCAACAAATGGGTGGAGGGGTATCTGAGGAACTATGTGGGAGGGAAGCAACGCACATGGGTGAGATGGTTGCACTTGGGTGAGTATTGCTACAACACGACTTACCATATGTCTATCAGGATGTCACCCTTCAGAGCATTGTATGGGTACGATGCACCCTCCTTTGGGGAGACTGTGTTTGGGGACAACAGGGTCCCGGGAGCCAAAGACTGGGTGGAGGAGAGTCAGAGGATTCTGCAGGCAGTGAGGGAGAACTTGTAGACAACTCAGAACCAGTAGAAGATCTATGCAGACAGGCAGAGAGTCGAGCGCAGCTTTGAGGTAGGGGATTTGGTTTTTTTGCGATTACAGCGATACAGACAATCCTCCTTGAAGAGCAGCGAAGCAGAGAAGCTGAAGCTGGAGTTTTATGGGCCATACAGAGTCATCAGGAGGATAGGCGAGGTGGCATACGATCTAGAGCTACCGGAGGGTAGAAAGATTCATAACGTCTTTCACGTCTCTTGCCTGAAAAAGGCTGTGGGACAACAAATCAACATTTCAGAGGAGTTGCCACCCTTGGATGAGGAGGGTCAGTTGGAGCTAGTGCTAGAGGAGGTGCTCGAGCAGAGAGAGCGCAGGTTGAGGAGCAGGGTCATCAGGGAGTGCTTGGTTAGATGGAAGGGTCTTCCAATGGAGGATGCCACATGGGAGGGAGAGCATATTTTGCAACACCTAGGATTGATGTTGCTTGAGGACAAGCAATCTCGGGAAGGGAGGACTGTGATGACCAGTTCCCAAGAGTAGGCCAGTAGGGAGTGACTTAGTAGTCTATGTGTTTCCGTAGACTATAGTCAAGCACAAACAAGGAACAAAGGGGAGAAATAAGGGTGATTTGGTGGCTAAACGATGAATTAAGCCAAAAAGCATAGGAAAAGTCACTTAAGCCTAAGTCAATGAAGAATTAGAACGAAAAGGTGATATAGGGGGACTTAATTAATTAATTACTCACCTTAGGAGGAAAAGCGCCTAGCTTAAGTGAAGTCAATGGTGAATTAGATCGGGAGGAGAATAAAGGGAGGAATTTGACCTAATTCCTCATTATGTTATGTTTTGATGTTGAGAGTTCCCAGAGGAGGAGGAGATTCAACTTCTACTGTTTTTTGGATTTCTAGAGGAAACCACCACCATTGATCGGTTTCGGTGTTGAGAGACACACCCTAGCCCATTGGAGATACCATCCAGGTATTTCACTGTGTGATTTAGGAGTATCTAGTTTGCAGTGTTGTGCAGCTCAGCGAGTGAGAGCGCAAGGTCAGATATGTTAGAATATAATGGATGTGCTTGTTTTACCATTGACAATATCGCTATTGTCACCCAACCATAGGTCGAAGCCACCCTCCGAGCACCTTAATCTTGACAGAGAATCACTCCGGAAGCAAACCCTAGGCTAGATAGCCAAACAAGGGGTAGTGCACCTTTCCCCAAGGTTAGCTCACCAACAAGAGCTGATCAGATAATCCAAATCCTAACCAAGAGATAGTCCAAGCCAAACGTGATCTGCTAGCTGCAGCAGCTGCAATGGCAACTCTCCTCCAAACCTGTGCACAAAACTGGGCACTGCAGTGCACACAAGTGTTGCTCTGCAATTCTGAGACGTCCTGCCAGAATGAAGACTGGCCTCTTGTATTTATAGTAAATCTGGCTAACTGCCTGGGCCAACTTCTCATTCTGGGTATCTGTCTGTTCAATATATATTATTTCTTCTCCCCAACTTCTTCTCTTGGAGGCTAATAACCTAATACAAGTTATCCTCTTGAGCCGACATGTCTTCTAGGGTTATTAGCCAACTCATTAGGGTTTCTTCTTGCTTCCCGGAATATTCTATTCTCGGCAGGTTTACACATGGAGGTAAATACCTCCCGCAACTACCATAATATCAACAAGATAGAGGGTTTGTGTAGTTGCATGAGATCAGAGCTCGGATTGCAATTTCCTTTCGACCTAGTTGAGATCCAGCGAGGGCGCATAGATGGAGCTACCTACCATCAGATTCAGACGGTGGAATCTTTTAGAGCACACCATTCAGCCATCTAGGGCGCAACTCTTGTGGAAGGACAACTGGGGTTATAGACGGAGCATTAGAGCAGATATGGAGAAACCCTTCCGACCCAGTTCCTCATTTGCCAGGGCGAACATTTTGAGTCATATAGAAGCCGATTCTGTTGGTGGAATCATTTGGGCGCATCCAGAGAGCTCAGGAGGTGCATAGACCCCCAGGGGATGAGATCCGGAGCATCAAAGGACATATCTTCCATGCGATAGTCACCAGGATCAGTATAGAGGCCAGGGCGCTTCTATTGGGACAGTTTCCAGCTCATTCTGACGGGTATAGCCTTCCGAACGAGTTTTCCAGTTTGTAGCGGTTATTGTGCTTCTCCAGAACCACCGATTTTGTCGATCTATCCGTGCATGCATCAGATCTGCCTTCATCTTCTGATCACGGGTATTTTAGTTATTTGCTTGTATTTCAGTGACGATCCATGAGATCTAATTGATGACTATTTTCTATATTTCCAATATTTCATTGTATTTCCCTGCTTAAATCTCATAATACATATTATTGGGCGGTTGTTGTTCCTTATTTCCGCATGCATCATATATATACTGTTTAAACCATAATGTATAACATGCACATGTGACAATCACAAAACATCTCAAGCACATAACTAAAATGCATCCAGAAACCCCCAGAGTATCAGATCTGAATATAAAATGCATCCAGAAACCCCCAGAGTATCAGATCTGTGAGACAGAACACTAGATCAGCAGTAGATATCCAGATCAGCTGGATCTGGGATATTTCATTAACTGCCACTAAACTCCAAAGATCTTCTGTTGTGCTGGTGAGATAAGAAAGCCCATGAAAATGTGGAATGAGTTTTGCATTTTCGGGCGGTAACACATTGTAAGTCTGTATTTGAAGGTCTTAATTATTTTGCTTTCTCTTCTCAAAATATGTATTTAGAAGAGGTATGTGCCCAAGTCAACGCTAAAGGTTATTTTCTTGTTAGAGATGGAAAAGATATTTCAGCTTTGGCTTCTTCTGACCTTATTGCAGCAAGGCAGAGATGATTTGTTGTACTATATTCTCTTTTTTACAGATTGTTTTCTTTGTAATATAAGAAGTATTTCCTTCAAAAAAAGGTGAATTGAATCAGGCTTCTTGAAAACTTCAACTCCACAATACATACTTCAAAAATACAACCTGAATACCAATGTTGTTCCATCCCAAATATTACCTGAAGGAGAGCCAGTTCCTTACTGCCTCAATATTTTGTATTTCAGTTTAAATGAGAAGGGTATTATTGTCTCTAAATACTATGCTTACTTTATGTTCATAAGTATTGTCTCCTGTCCTTTTACAGCAAAACCTATGTTGCAATAATGACTTTATGTCCAAAAGTATTTTCTCTTCTTTCCTTTTACATCATAACCTATCTTGTAATAATGACTTTACGAATGTCAAATTGATTTAGAACTTGAAATAAATTTTATTTTGGTTTCTTTTTTCTTTTTATAATGCAGAATTAATTTCTGTATGAAAGAAAGATGCTTGATGGTGGAAATAACGATTCATTGATTATTGCATGTATGTCCTATCATATTATCATTTGCATGCACTTTATAACAGGATCCATTCACGGGAGGCAGCCTACTACTGGCATACACAACAGGATATGTTGCTCCACTTCTACTTGCAGCTTCATTTGCCGGAGCTTTGCAGGCATGGTCTAATCTCTTTTGTTTCCCCCCTCCCTTATATTCTCATATGCCTCTTCAAAAAAGATTGGATCTTTTGTAATTTTCTATTGAAGTGTGTCAAAATCCTAAAACAATGGATGTTGTTATTAGTTAGGACAAATTACATATAGGAAACCAGTAATCTTCTATGAAGGAAAAGTAAGATTCATAACGTAAAGATTTACAATTTCAAAAGATGTGAACTAATGAAGTAGATATTTAATAATGGTCATACTTAGTACTTTAGGAGTTTAAGCTAGTACATTTTGTAATGAAGTCCATTTATTATAATTTTACATTATATCAGTCATTAACTATTTTCAAATTTTAGGTGAAGTGAATTGTTATTCCCTCTATGTACTTGTTACCATCCAGATCCACACCAAAGGTACCAAAGTCCCAAGACACTAAGCGTGTACCTAAAGGCAACTTGGAGGGGTCACCCAATGTCACCTCAATGACCCACCCCCACTCTTTGAGTTGGGATAATCGCCAACAAAGGGGGGCTTCCCCAAACAACTAAGTCTTCAACAAATGTAAAGGATTTAAGGGAGTTGGAGGACTTAGAGTAAATCTGGTTTATTATAAGGTATGTTTTAGTTTTAAGATTCTAATATGAGTTGGATGAACCTATGAGTGCAAGTTTGATATGTTTAATAGGTCCTAGGAAAATCCGGAAATTAAAAATAGAAAGTTGATGCACAAGACCAGATCTCATATATTTCATAACCATTTAGATTTAAAGCATGCAAGTGGGCAAAAAATTTCTGTGATTAATCAAGCTTACCCTTGCCAAGCATAAGTTACGAAATGCAGATTTTTAAGGGGCTAAAGAAGTCTTTAAGCCTCAAGTAAGAGATCAGACATGACCAATTTGCTAGTGTAAAACTCAGATCTCCGACAGCCAACAAGTGGCAAAGGGATGGCTGGAAACTTATCTAGAAATTAAGATTTTACTAAGTGTATTTTCCATAGTTAAATTACAGCTTATTATCACAGGATTTGTACTTGTGCAAAGCCTCCACAAGATACTTATCTGTGTAACAATTGGAAGTCTCTACCACTGTCACCTAAGTAGATACTTCCCTCGTTTTAGAGATGGAAGGAGGTCCAACACAAGGGAGGCTTCCCTAGTGACCTCAAGGGATCTAGTAGCAAGATTAGCCAAGCCTACAGCCCCCTATCTTGGTCACTTAGATATTAAGTCTAGGAAAGGTAAAGAGGAAAACGAGGTAATTGGTTCACCTGTACGAGACAATAAACAATCCAAAGCATATAATAGACAATTACCAAGTTATATAGCTCATTAATAACCTCTAGACACTAGACAATCAATAAAACCAAGTGCTGTTGCAAATTTACAGCAGTAAGACAATGTATAGCAGCAATGAAAGTTTTGTAACAGGAATAGGTAAAAGTACCCAGAAAATCAGCAATTGTGCATAAGAATTAAGCCTTCAACAAGTGCAACAGCATCCAATTGCTAGACTATGATTCTGAGTATCTTTAGCCACAATTTCAAGTAAGTATGCAGCAATTAAATTAAACCCTAATGGCTGTAGCAAACATTTAGAACAACAGCAATAAATATAATTTGTTTTCCAATTAGTAAAGTTAGTCAAATTGCTTTGAGAGAGAGTACTAATTCTAAGAATGTTTTCACCACCCAAAGAGATCTAGGTTAGTATCGTTGACTTTCTAAAGCTGTGGAGTCAAGCATGCAACACTTTGAAGAATGAATTGGGTGGTCAAGACGAATGAGGTTCCAAACCCTAAGGTGCAAAGTCTTTTGGGCCTTAGGACTAAAACCTTCAAGAAAGCGATTTCAAGGGTGCAAAGCCTCTTGGGCCCTAGATGCAGTTTTTCCTCTCCTAGATAACCTAGTTCAAGGATAAAAAATGGACTAAGATCAAAACCCTAAGGTGCAAAGCTTCTTGGGCCTTAGGCCTTTGAATCCTAGCAAGAGACTAGGTCTCTTAATGCTTCCACCAAACTTGGACAAACAAAAGTATTGAAGGAGTGAAAGCCTTATGTCTCCTTCCTAGGGTTACTAGAACAAAGTAACATGCAACAAGATAGCAAATATCACATTATACGGTATACCATGAACAAACTTATCAACTTAAAGCAAATTACTTACTTATCCAAGTATCTTTTCCAAGAGAAACCCTAGTTGCAACAAGATATCATCCAAGAAAGAAAAGCATCCACAAAAAATCTTCCTCCAAAAGTTGCGCACTAGATCCAAGAAGCCAAAGAGAGTACAGAATTTTTTTTAGAGCTCTCACTCACAAGTGTGAGAGGTGATGATGAAAAAATGAAATGAGTGCTAGCCTTATTTATATAAGGTAATCCTAGCACTTTTGTCCACAAAATGTCAATAATTCATGTTACAAGTGGGGTTGACCCCTCAAAATAGCCTCTACAATAACAATAAATGCAAAATGGCTATCACAAAGCCACACATGTGGTGATGTAGAGCCTCCAAGAGGGGAAAGAGGGCCTCCCAAGGCCATGTGTCATCATCCAAAGTGCAAGCAATGTGGGAGAATGCCATGCCACCTCAAGTCATCATGTAGTGTCCATGTGGCAATCAAACACCAACATCTCCATCAAACCCTAGCATGATGTCATCATCAAGAAGGCCCAATGTCCAAGGTGTGAAGGATGGCATCCTGTTGGATGGGTGTGTTCATCCTTGTTTACCTGACAAGTGGTGCATTCCTTGATGTGGCGCATCACATCTTCGTTCAAACCCTTATAAGACAATCTTTCCCTTATCTGCCTATATGTCTTAATGAACCCATGATGTCCTGCTACTGGTGAATCATGGCATGCTTGTAGCACTCTGGCTTTAAAGGCTGATTCAGGGACCAAGAAGATTCAACCCTTGTAATATATGATGTCATCCATAATTCTAAAGTTGTCATCTTGTACCTGTCCGTCCATCAATTCGCATGCAAATCTGTTCTTTGAGTATTCCACCAAAAGGTGGGCCTTCCAATCAACTGAGATGTCGGTCATATCATAAAATGATGGTCTTCTGGATAAGGCATCTGCCACCACATTATTCTTCCCTTTGACAAACTCAATGTCAAAGTCATAACCCAGGATCTTGTTAACCCATTTTTGTTGTCTCTCATATAAGTCCTTTTGATCCAGAAAGTACTTGAGGCTGTTGTGATCTGTCCTCACAACGAATTTTGCCCCAACCAAATATCGCTTGAACTTAGCCAATGCATGCATGATCGATAGCATCTCTTTGTAATAGATGGTGTAGAGAAGCCGAGGACCCCTCAGTTTTCGGCTTTCATAGACAATAGGGTGCCTATTCTGCATAAGCACTACTCCAATGCCCTCCCCTAAGGCATCACACTCCACTGTAAAGGGTTGTGCAAAATCTGGTAGAGCCAATACCGGATAAGTACTCATTACCTTCTTCATTTTGTCAAAGGTCAACTGTGCTTCTGGACTCCACTTGAATGCTCCCTTCCTGGTCAAATTGGTCAAAGGTGCACAAAGTTGAGAGAAGCCTTTGACAAACCTCCTGTAATAGCAATAGATGCCAAGAAACCCCTTCAATTCTGAGGGTCTTAGGTGTGGACCAGTCAAGTATAGCTTGTATCTTCTCTTGGTGTACCTGTACCCCTTTCACCCCAATGATGTGTCCCAAATAAAGGACCTCTGTCATTCCAAATTCACATTTGGATTCCTTAGCATACAAAGATTTCCCTTTCATGATAGCCAGAAGTTGTCTACATGTTGAAGATGCTCCTCCCAAGTTTTGCTATAGATCAACAAGTCATCAAAGAAGACTAAGAGGAACTTCCTTAATTGCTTGTTGAAGACATGGTTCATGCAAGATTGGAAGGTGGTTGGCACATTAATCAACTCGAAAGGCATCACCAGGAACTCATAGTGATCATAGTGACATGTGAAAGCAGTCTGGGGTACATCTTGCTCCCTCATATTTATCTGATGATAGCCAGAGCGCAAGTCAATCTTTGTGAAGTATATAGCCCCATGAAGCTCATCCAATAGCTCATCAATCCTAGGGATGGGGTATTTGTTCTTGATTGTCTTCTTATTAAAAGCCCTGTAATCAATGCACATGCGCAAACGTGAGCTAAGTTTGTCTCACTTAGTGTGTCCTTGGAGGCACAATGCCTAGGTTCACAGCCCACGCTGTCACTTTGACCGGAACCTCTTTCATCTAGGCTCACTCCTAGGGAAGCCAAGGGGGGTACTCCCTAGTTTCTAGATTAGTTTTAGAGTTAAGATCTAGGAGTTAGTTTTAATTTGTTAAGGCTTGGGGGGATTCTAATCCTAAGATACACAAGCAACAATGCAAGATGTAAGGGTTAGTATGTTAAGCAAGACCTTTTCCTAGGGAAACTAAGACTAGTGCCTAAGAATGGGCAAGGGGTCAACTAGATGTTAGGGTGATTCGTTACAAGTATGATTACAAGTTATACAAAAGAATAGTTGAATCAAAAATTAAGTACAAGATTTACAAGTAAAGAATGCTAAAATACATTAAACAAGATAACCACTTTAATGATTTGTGTGCAGGTTACAAGAAGATCAAAGCATCATATTACATTTATGAGATCATCATCAATACATCATCAATACATCAACAAATAAGAGTTATGAGTTTTGAGCACAAGTATTATGAAGATGAATGATACCCACTCTTATATTAAACCTTCAAAGTATTTATTAGATTAAGCCCAAGGTTGGATTATTAAGGTTTCTTAAGATAGTCAAGTTTTAGTTACCTTTATTAAGTTTTCACCAAAGCCTCCTCTTCCTATTGCCAAATGACTGTTGGATGCTCAAGAAGTATGGCAACAAGGCCTACCCTAGCTTCGCAGGTTAGCCTGAAAGATTGAGTTCTTACAGAAAGGATGCTCCGCGCCACGAGACCGTCCCCGGCCTAATCACCTTCTGTTGCCCCTCAATCCCCGTTTTAGATGGTGAAGATGGTGGTCTAAGGTACCGTAAAGAGTCTATTAAGTTATTATATGAATTAGGTAGACTTTTAGGAGTGTTTTAGAGTGTTTTAAAGATTTTATGACACTTTTAAAAAGTGATTTAGTGACTTGGCCGAAACTCACTTCAGCCTAAAATGTGTTGTTCAAGATTATAAATGAAACGGCATTAACACATGTATGCTATGTGAGAGCAAATCACTAGATGTACAAATAGATAGCTTGCCAAGTAAAGAAAGAAACTTACAAGGGCAAGAACAACTTGCCAACCAAGAAATGAAGGACAATCACACTTATCTTATGATTATGAGCATTAAGTGTGAGAAAGAAAAAGATTTAAGTGTTTGCCTACACTATCAACTTATCAATGAGATTACTTCAAGCATGTGGCAAATGGCCTTAAAGATCATAGCATGAAAGAAAAACACCAATTCACTTATTGAAACACTTAAGCATTTAGAGTTATAGATTTAAGCATTTAAGAAAAAGATCTAATTAAGTTATTATGCCCAATAGGCTTAAGCTAAGGATTAACCATGTATGAGATCTAGATCTAGAATATTTTATAACATTAAGCACTTAGATCACAATCAAATATTAAAGCCCTAACCTTACCTTTGGGGTATTCCTCTCCCAATAGATAGGCAATTAATTTAGCTTGCTTAACTTAGAAAATATTGAGAAAAGATAGAAACAAGCAAGCAAGAGATATCAACCAAGGAAAGAAATAAGCAAGCAAACCAAGCAAACAAGAGGCAAACCCTACCCCATGTCTTAGGTTGAGAAGATGCCCACTTCACCTTCTAAACCCCATGTCCTAGCTCAAAAAGGCAAGAAAAATGCAAAGAAGACAAGATCTAAACTAAGCCCTAGCTACCCCAAGGCTCATACGTGGGAGGAGGCCATACCACTCCTTCTCCCACAACTATGAGCCACCTAAAGCAAGAAAAAGGAGTAGAAATGACTAAAAATGCTTAAAAATTGAAGAAGGAGGTTTGAGAAATAGCTACCAATCCCTTTGGGGGGTCTTTGAGTGTTGTGTGGATGCCTTTGGGTAGCCAAAACCCCTCTCAACCAGATCTGAAGCTATGCTTGTTGGAAATGTTACACACAACAATACCAATGGAGAAAAACTTTTGTTTTTTAGGGCAAAAATTTTTCTTGAAAAAATTTGATGAAAAATTATATTTTGGTGACCATAAAACTATGTTAAGCTAGCTGAAAATGTGTATGAAATGAAAACATATAGAGAATGAGCAATAGGTAGAGAAAGAAAGGAGTTTATGTGAGTCTCAAAGAAAGACTTTTCCTCAAGGCACTCCTAATGAAACCCTTGAAGCCAACCTGCAAGATCTAACACAATGGCATGCATACAATAGATAATATGGATGGTTAAACTAACAAGATGAAATACTTGCACCTTATCTAGCTAATCAACATATATAGATCTACAAGACTACTCTTTGCAAGATCTACTAAAATAAAATACTTTACCTAAGATCTACCTATGCATCCATCATATTAAACCAAAACAATGTTACCTCATGTGTTGTAAGAACCAAAACACTTGTAGCTCATCCCAAAATCCTCCAAAGTTTCTCCTTTATTATTACTCAAGAAAGTGGATCTTGGAGAAATACTTGCTCCAAAACCCTAAGAGCCAAAGAATAAAAATGATGGAACAATGAAAGAGAGAGAGAGAGTGGAAAATCAAGTAGCATAACAATAGTTCAAGATATGGTGAGTTGGGAGTGAGGAAAGGGATCTATTTATACTTGGACAGGCAAACCTACCTCTCTTGGATCAATGCCAAGTGTCCACCACCAAGCATAAGAGTAGATCTCAAGGCTAGGGTACACCATATAGGGTTTAGATCATAGATCTAGGGTGTAGATGGGTGTGGGAGGTGTTGGGATCAAGCAAAAGTGTAGTGGAAGGCTATGGGATGCGTGTCAAGGGAGAGAAAGAGGCCCCAAATAATAAAAACGAATTTTCCTTGGAGATCCACAAGAGGGGGGGTAACTATTCTTGGAGGGCGCATCACTTGGGGGAGATCACATGGATCAAGGATGTGGATGAGTAAGGGAGTGTTGGGATCAAGCAAAAAGGCAAGTGGGAGGCTAGGAAAAGTGTGCCAAGGGATATATTTAGTCTCCCCTTAATTTTTTCATTATTTTTTTTCTTTTTGGAGACTTTCTAGAAGGGAGGCACACCCCTCTAGGCAAAGTGACGTTTTTTCTTAATGGCTAGGTGGGGGGTTATGTGAGGGTTGGAAAAGGTTAGGAAAGGTCAAGAAAGGTTAGGAAAAATCTCTCTCACCTTTATCCATATTTACATCATCCTCTAACTTATTATTACAAAATTACATTTTTGCTATGTTTGGACTTTAGCAATTAAAATTGTTGTTTTTGACTGACTAACACTCCGAGTGGACAAACCCATAGCAAAAGTTGTCTGACCGAGTTGAAACTTGGTCCACGGATGTAGGGGGTGCTATTCCATTTCTTTTGAGCACAAATACCCCTATCAAAAGTCCAAGGACCTAGATTTTACAATTTTTGCTCAAAAATAATTAATTAATTAAATAATTAAACCTCCAAACTTAGGGAAATTTAATTAAAAATTTATTAATTTAAAAAAACTATTCTAGACTCGACGAAATTCCGCGAAACTTTCTAAGATGTATTGCATGGTCATTTACAATGATTCCCTATAATAGTTATCAAAATATAAGCCCACTAGAACGTTGTTCACTACTTTGGAGGAATTATTGCAAGTGTGAGGGAAAAACTCAAGGGAAATCAATAAACATGAAAAGCCCAATTGATAACCTGAGGATAAAAGACCCTCAGTGAAAGGAACTCTCCCAGTGAACCAATCCCAAGGTAACTGACCTCGACATGACTCATGCAGACCTATTACATTATTGACCCACGCAGGGGTGCGAAAATTCCAGTTACAAAAAGAAGTGTTGGGGCCAAACATGCCCTGTAGAACCAAAAGTCTTCTACAAATTTGCATCTGATGATGCATCTCTTCATGGCACATGGAGTTGACCACCTATGTTGGAGAGGCGGTCAACAGGGTACATCTTGCTCCCTCATCTTTATCTGATGATAGCCAGAGCGCAAGTCAATCTTTGTGAAGTATATAGCCCCATGAAGCTCATCCAATAGCTCATCAATCCTAGGGATGGGGTATTTGTTCTTGATTGTCTTCATATTAAAATCCTTGTTATCAATGCGCATGCGCATGGTCCCATCCTTCTTTTTCACTAACACTACTGAAGATGCAAATGGATCGGAACTTGGCCTAATGTGCCCCATGTCTAACAACTCTTTAATATCCTTCTCAATCTCATCTTTATATTTCTTTGGGTGCCTGTAAGGACTGGTGATGACAGGTTTCACTCCCTCTTCCAATTCTTTGACGTGCTCAAACCCCCTATCTGGCAGTGCCCCAGGTGGAATGGGTTCAAAGACCTTGCTGTGCCTGTCAATGATTCTCTGAATCTTTGGTGAGTAGTCAATATCCCCTTTCTTATCCACTCGAACTGATATTCTACTTTCTGCTGCATATGCAATGTCTTCCCTCCTGAAGATGGCCTCCATGCGCTTTGTTGTCACTGTTATCCCTGATTTCTAGGGATAACTAGGAGATCATGTCTCGAGGCCCACAGGTCCTAGACATGGAGTACCGAGAGCAGGATTGACCTGAGCATGGCCCTGGAGGGCCCATGATCCAGGTGCATATCGGTG
>SNQJ01S0204891.1:909-11902 GCA_010110895.2 Picea sitchensis | reverse complement strand
TGAGAGGAAAGGGCGCTGCTGAACCATGGCAAAGCACATGAATGGGCAGACCAGGACGTTGGATTCGTTAATCCCATTCCTTTTTTGCTGTATCAAAGAGGAATGGGAAGAGCGGGAACAACTACTTCTTCATTAACCACAACTATGCATGCCTATTCCTCCCACCCAACCCGAAGTAGAGGCACTGGTTCATCTATACTTATAGATAGGCGGACCTATTTGAAAAAGTAAAAGACCCACCCGGAAATCCCTTAGCTAACGACCTTCATTCATTAGATAAGGAAGGGGGTACTTTACCGGGCGGGTTGATCAGGACCACTTACTTACTGCCTGGGGCTGGGGGTTTACCCAGGACTTAATTATAGGGTTGATTGATCCCTTTATCGGCTCAGCTTAGTCACTTATATTTCTTCCCTTCAAATTGCTAGCTAGAAGGTTACGCTAGATGTTTGTTACATTCACCATGAAAAGTACGTTGAATGCGATAGCTTCTTCCCCGGGGGTCATCCACCACACAACACTACTCAATCGGAGGCCCCCCCACATACTAGGGGCAGAGCTTCATACCCTTCAACGAGGTGCTTCAACCCCCCCATACCCATCACAGAGCTTTGAACCCACACATACACACTTTTGCGGCAAGACCCACACACACCCAGAACAGGACAAAAATAGCACTAGACATTATTGGGAAGGATTAATTTACCCATTACCTTTCTCAGGGGGATGGAACTTACCCCTATTACCGAGCCTACCTAAGCCAGTCAACAACACTACACCCCACTACTTTCAACATGTGTAAGGGCAAAACACACACATACAACACAAGAAGGCTTCGCCCCACACTTCCCTTATCTCATATTCATACCCAGGGTATAGGCTCCCATACTAGCGTCACAACGCATGCCATCCAACCAGCCATCGAGGGAAGGCAGATCCTCGGTTACACCCATACACCCCTTGCATCCAATGCTTACACGCATGCGAACACATTCTTATTGGGCCAACCAGCCAATACATACAAACAAGCAAGGAAGGCAATCCATCCACGCATGCGAGGACTTCCTCACTACCAGGGAAACACATGCAATGCACCCATCAAGGCAGCGCATTCAAGCTCGGATTGCATGCTTCCTACCATCGGATTCACGACAGGAAAGCCAGCCACCCATGCTATCATTATCTGGGGGCAACACATGCAATGCACCCATCAAGGCAGCGCATTCAAGCTTGGATTGCATGCTTCCTACCATTGGATTCACGACAGGAAAGCCATCCACCCATGCTATGATTATCTGGGGGCAACCCCCATACCCACCATTGGATTGATTACATCCTGCCATCGGAGACCATCCAGACAAGCAAGCAGAGATTATTTGCTTCCTTACACCCAGGGGTTAGATCCTTCCTACCACCCAAGGGAGGACATGCAGGGCAGGGAACACTACACCCATAACTAGGCATTGACTGCTCCCATGAGACGCATATTAGGCTAGCAATGCTGGCATGAGACAATGGATACTAGGGGTTGAACGAAAGCTTCAGATCTACCCTTCCACCAACTAGGGGACGGAATCATACTATCAAGGGTTTACTGCAGAGAGACTGAAACAGAGCGGGGATGGGATTGAGTCACACTAACAGCGGATGGATTCAAATTGACAAACAAACAAGCAGCGGATGCTATGACTTCCACTAACTGGGGATGGAATTGAATGCAATGCAATGACATCTACTACCAGTTAGAGATACACATCCACTACCACTGAGAGAGAGACATCTACTAACGATGGAATGAATGACATCTAGGCAAGGGAGAGGATACTATAACTTCTACTACCATCGTAGGAATGACAATCAATGCTATCAACGAGGAGATACACTTGTCAGAGAATCGATGCGGAGATGCAGAGAATTTAAGGCGGATAATTTAAGAAAAGCTCGGCTCGAAGAAAGAAGGGCCCGGCCTCCGGAGAACACGGCCAATATGTGTTTTCATAATATCATATATAAGGAAGGCGGATGCCTTTCCAAGAAAGCAAGCCCTACATAACCGAAAAGAAGAAGTCTTATCGACTGTCCTCGAAGAAGGTAACTAAGCTCTATTCCAACGGGTTTTGGTGAAAAACCCTGAAATAAGATAAGAGCAGGATAAAATAAGAAGACATTCAATATATAAAGGGAATTTATGTGGTAATTATTCATCTCGTATTGGCGTTGTACCTGGCTAATTCAAACAGTCTCCTTCGAGCGCTGCTGTATGGGGAGCTCATGGTGATGATCAAATCTGTATGGGATTCGATGTTCTCAGAGGATATAATGGCCAATGTATTTGGTGCGGGTATTGCAGCAGGAGCTATTCTACTATATTTTAGCCGAAGTACCACGACGAGGATTTTCCCACGGGCCTTTAATCACCCCCCCTTCTTTCCTTTTTCGGGAAAATGGAACAACCGGAAAGATCAGGAAACTGTTGCAGTAGAAGTGGGTCCGACGGGCACAGGGAAACATTTTTGCATAAGCAAAGGGGGCCAGCTGCACCACATCTTTGTTGGCAAGAAGCTTGTGGGAACTGTCTAGGGAGACCCCTTTCTAGCTCTGGTAGGCGCAAAGGAACCGCGGGTGCACTTTTTCTATGCTATCATAGGGCATGTAAAGCAAAAAGAATTCACCTGCACGATAATACTAGAGAACCTTTGTCGCAATCTACCAGGGGCCTCCCTAATTGTAGCTAAAACAATATCCGGTGAAGAGGACACCAAATTTAAGGTAGGGCTCAAAGTGGCAAACCCTCCTAAAAGAATCGAGCTCCTATTCAGACTTCACTAGGCCTTCCCCCACTTGAAGGAAGGCCCTGCAAAGACAAAATGCTACCATCCAAAGAGTGCAATAAATCAACTTGGAGTGGTGAGGCAACTCACCAAGACGAGGTGGAACCTATCATGAATTCAAAGGTTTAAAAAGAAAAGGTCGAAATGCATTGCTTGCATAGGAAAAGCCTATACCTATATGTCAGTGTAGTAAATATACCTGAAGGGGCACATAAGGGCTGAGAGAATAAATAAAAGGTACCAAAATCCAATGCAATGTCCTACATCCAAGAAACAACAATTTCAAAATCTTGTCAGATACTCTATGAGCTATCAAATTCAAGGAAGTGTGTGTAACCTTAAACTGTTCGACACATTCCATTGTGGAAAAAGAAATGGTCTTCGATAAGGAACATTGGTCCAAGATATCCACCTCTAGTGCAAAAGAGGGTGTTGGTAGGGAGAAATTGAAGATATTTCTCAAAGGAAATGGAGTCTAAGGGCATGCTAGAGGAGCAGATAGGCTCGAGAATCAATTCAATGGGAGAACCGAGGTGGAGATGAGCCTAAAGACTGTTTAAAGAGGTAGCAACCTCTAATCAATCTTCAGGGTCACAGAAGATTATGATCGAAGAGGCAAGGCCTCTAAGATATATTCAGGGTTGCATAAGAATACGATCGAAGAGGTCGGGCCTCCAAGATATATTCAGGGTCATATAAGATTATGATCGAAGAGGAAAGGCCTCTATAATCTTTGAAGAGTCATAAAATATTATGATAGAAGAGACAAGGCCTTGACAATATCTTAAGGCTTGCAAAAGATTCTAATTGAAAGGGCAAGGCCTCGATGATATATTCATGGCCGTAGAAGATTATGATCGAAGAGGAGGGTTGTTAAGATATCTTCAGGGTCACAAAAGATTATGATTGAAGAGGTAGGGATGATACACCCTAGTACCATTGGCCTCAAAGGTCATGGTTTCTTTCTTTAGATCAATGACAGTGTTGTTATCAAATGCCCAATCAATTCCTAGCAGGGCAGGGTAGGGGTCCTTCTCACCCATTATTTCGATAACTTCAAAATCTGCATAAGTCTTGACTCTTGCTAGGTCAACCTCCACATTCTCTAGTCTACCAATGGGAAAGATCCGAGACTAGTTGGCCATCCACACATCTGGATCAGAGAGTATAGCAGTTTCGGTTGTCCCATAGCCTCCCCAGAATTCTTTGGAAGAATGTTCACATCGGACCCACGGTCCAACATTACATCCTTAATATCATATCCAGTGACTTGCACATCCAATTTGAATTCTTTGCCAGTTCTCTTTCTTTTCCTACGCACCCGATGTGAGTGCCTCTCAGGGAGGTTAGTAGAAATGGACTCTAATTCATCTTCCTCCACCACCATGTGTTGCAGTGAGTTGTGCAACTTCCTGGTCAAG
This sequence comes from Picea sitchensis, assembly GCA_010110895.2. Lineage (NCBI taxonomy): Eukaryota > Viridiplantae > Streptophyta > Pinopsida > Pinales > Pinaceae > Picea > Picea sitchensis. The sequence goes on along the minus strand of SNQJ01S0204891.1, from coordinate 7,650 downwards.
GACTCATCTACTTGAATATTGAAAAATAGGCGATACTTCTTCAAAGTTTCCCTTAGTCACTTATATATCAAGTACGACCTATTTAGAGGCTACAAGGGAGATACAATAAGGCCAAGGAGATCATAAAATAGTAAGTTACAAAACCCCATAGAATATAAACTCCTTATAAACTCTGTTATTTTTCACCCAAAGTAATCTTTACAGTAAGATAAATACTTAAGGCCTTGAAAGGTAGGGGGTTGTTCTTCATAGTGGCTACCCTCCAAAGTGTTCTTGGCTGGAATCAATCAATTGGGCAGCACTCCATCAACTAGGGTGAAGGGAGCAAGAAAGGTAAGGGTAAGGTTGGTTGATCGGGTCCGGATAAGAGAAGGTCTGTAGCAGTCCCTCCTTCCTAAGAGATTAATTAAGGAAGTGTTATAGGGAGGGTCTAGGTCTTAAGGTGGGTAGGTTGTGTGGTACCAAGGGAAAGGTAGGGGGTGACAGGGTTAATAGCATGTCTCCCCTATGTATTTCTGGCTGAATCAATGGGTTGGTAAGGGATAAAGCACTCCCTCCATCCACAACTGTAAGGTATCCAGGTGATAGCCCACCAGGGTGTAAGTAAAAAACTTTCATTCTTTAAAGATATAAGAAAATAAGTATATAAAAGCTAATAAAAAAAACTGTGTATAAGAAGGGTGTACACGGTGATGGTGATACGTGTTGGGTATAACTAGAGGAAGGGTAAGTTGTTTCATGTTGTCCCAATAAGGTATAGTGCAGTAGCCACTAAGCGATTCATGAAAGTGGTATTAGGTAGAAGGCAGGTGTCTAGGTCTTAAGGTGGGTGAGTTTGTAAACAAGGGAAGGTATGGGGTCAATATCCTATCCTAGTGTTGTACCCTGTTGTTCCTGGCTGAAGCAATAGGTGATAGGTAAGGTTGTGTCATGCCGTCCTGATAAGAGGTAAATAGTAGTATCTCCTAAGCATTCATTCAGTAAGTGGTATAGGGCTAAGAGGTCTAGGTATTCTGGTTGGTGAAGCAGGTAAAAGAAAAGTGCAAGTATGACTCTTCCTATAAAGCAGTTGGTAAGAATGACAGAAGAGTATCCGGCCGGGCAACGATGTTGGGTCTCGGAACAATAATAGTCATAGGTGGTTGGTTGGTACCAATGCTAGAATCTATCAGCAAGTGGTGATTAAAGGTCTGCCTGGAATGATCGTCTGTTGATGATGGGCTATTGGATGACCCTATGGTTGTGGGATGACCCTATGGTTGTGGACTCCCTCACTCGGCTTCATACCATACTGTGTTTCGTGGATGTGGCATGTGTTGAAGGTGACTCGGCGGGTATGTGGGGCTATGTCGGATGGCTTTGATTGGCTATGTGGGGTGGATAGGTCAAAAGGGTAGAGGTTGGAGGGCAGAGGGTATATAACATGGGGCACGTGGCATAAAAGCAACCATAGAGTCAATTACAAGCATCGTCCATCGATTCCCAAACATACAAGAATAAATCAGTTAACAGAAGGCATAAAAGCACACATGGATGCATTTAACAGAATCAATCCATCGGTTCCAAAACATACAATAAGAAATCAACTCCTGGCATCGACTGCATCAACTCTTGGGATCAACACTCCTGGATTGAGTAGGAGCATTGAGTACCAGCATTGACACCTAGCATCAACTCTTGGTATTGAGTAGGAGCGTTGAGTACCGGCATTGAGTGCATTGACTCCTGGATAACTACTGGGCATGAACTACTAGGCACGGACTAATTGGCACAGACTAGAGCCTCATGCACTGACTAGAACTTCAAGCAATGAAACTATAAATGACAAGCTGCACTGACTATATCCAGCCCAGCCCTTGTCGAGTAGCCCTGTCGAGTATCTGAGTATCCAAGCATAGTAGCCAAGTCTGAGTATCCCACCCGGGGGCCAAGTCGATTCAAGCTATGAGTGTCTCCAGCCTAAGTATCCCATCTGATTCGAGCAGCCGAGTATCCAAGCCGATTGCCAATCATTCCCAAACGGTCACTGACAGGATGCCGAGACTCCATCAATCCCAGGATAGAGGTCCCAATTACCGCGCTAGCCAGAAGAACCTCATTCCCCACTGGTCATTCCCCGTCAGCCAAGAGTAGATCCCCAGTCAGTGTCGATTACCACTACCGCTACCCGATACCCGGAGACAAGAGAGGAGAGCTGCCGCTAGACGATAGATACATGGGAGCACTACATCGACGATACCCGGAAGCCAATAGATAGTCGTTGCCGACACCCGAGAGACCCTCATTACCCATCATTCCCCATAGCAGCACACATATCCCCCACAAGCTAGACAAAGAAATAGAACCTCGATCTCTACACTCAACCCTTGACCCTCGAACCTCGAACTCAACCTACGGAACAGGAGTGACTACCTCGATTTCACTGGGCTATAAGGAAGGATTAAGTATAAATCTAGTTTGATGCGGTTTATAGATGTATATCTAACCATCTATTGCATGGATAGACGGAAAGGAATGTATAATCTAATATATAAAGTATGTATATAACTTCTTCCCTATGTCCCAGCTACCCAGCCTTAGTCCCCTTATAGCTCTTCAATTTACATATTTCCTCTCTAATACTTACGAGGCAGGTTTGTGCAGTTTTGGCAAGGCAGGGTCAAAGGCCATTCTAATTAAAGTCAAATGTCACTTTGGATGTTCAGTTTAGGCTAATATCATATCAGGTCAAAAGGTGTTGATACAACGTGCGAAAAAGGCCATCTAAATGTTTTATCCCGTCACTCACTGTTTCCCCCTTCCTCCTTCTCCTTTGGCTGCTTTGGTTCTCCGTTTCCTTCCTTCCGACGAAGACCTCCTCATCCGCCCCAACTTGATATGCGAAAGATGGGGCAATATCTCCTTGTCTCTCCCGAAGACCTCCTAATCTGGTCGCTCAGTACCGGCCAGGCAGTGAAACTGTGTAACGATGGGTGGGATGGTTCGTGAGGTGCCAAGGTGTAGGAGGTAGAGAGAGAAGAGATCGGGAGAGAAGCAATCGGGCAGTAATCAATCGAGAATAGATCGGGTGGATCAATTTGCTCCTTCAGTCTCCCACCTCGCTCGCCTTCCTAGGGCGATATAACATTACATAAGTCATCTCGTGTTAAGTTGGACCTGTGTAGGTGCTGCTCTGGTAGCAAGATCGAAGAGAGAAGGCAGGACCCACCTGGGAAGGATGGAGAAAGAGAATATGAAGCCGAGGTCGAGGTTGCAGCTTCCCCCTCATATGTAAGGGAGCGAGAGATAAAAGCCGAAATTTGGCCAAGGAAATGATGCCCAGAGCGAACAAAGATCGAAGCGAACAAAGATCGAAGCTATGCCAAACATTGCATAGCAGAGGAAATCCTCATATCGCAGCACCATGTAATCATCGAGTTCTAAAAGCCAAGATTTGAGTTCTGCCCACTGCTGCCACCGCCCAATATTATTCCTACGGCGAATAGTTGTTCACTGTGATAGTTGTTGCACATAATCATTGTATTCGTTCATCTAGCGCCTTGCCTAACATGATATCCAAAACTCTCTCTAGCCACACACACATGTCTAGCGATAATCTAGCCTACCTAAGGTTCATAAAGCAGCGGACTTCGTCGTTGTTTTAATCTAGCCTCTCGCCACACAGTTGTTTCGACCAGCCTTCGTATTCAACCAGTTCTCGAGGGTCGGGCTATGATCAACACTGCGAGTCACACCTATTTGAGCGATACCATCCCATCTCGATTTACAATAGCTTGTTATATACATTGATTTTCAATTTGAGGAGCGTTAAGCGTCTCGTCCCAAAGGGCGAGGAGCGAGCATTGGAAATGTTGAGTAGCATAGGAAATCAATGTTGAGGAGTTAGAGGAGGAGCTGGAGGATTAGTCCCTAAGAGCAAACCGATCGAATCAGCGATTTCGCCCTGAGTTGCATAGTTAGTCTGAAAACACCAGTTAGTCTTGAAACACCAGTTCACCTGTCATCCAATCACACACCCATTTCCCCATGTTGACACAGAAACAGATAGATTATGTTACCCATGTTACCATTCAGCCCAGTGGAACCTACCTTCTTATCTCTTGTTGCTTGCCCGTTGAGAGATATATATCTTTCTTACTTACGCTAACAAGACCCAGGGATGTTAGAACCAATAGGACACAGTCCCGCCTACCTGCTTATCTCTCGCGCTTGCTTGCTAGATGGCACGCTTACATGCTTCCTGGGTTGCTAGATTGATTGTGGGCGAAAGGGTGGCTTGCAAGGAAGGAGGCTACTAAGAGGGAGGAACTCGACTGCTTGCTTTTATTACTTGATCATAACTTGCTTATCTCATTACTGTTGGCTGGTCCAAGAACCCCCGCTTGCTTATTGCTGGGAGAATCAAAACCCGGCCAAGCTAGTTGAAGAAACAAACCACCGGCTAGCTTTGAGAGAGATGGGATGGAAGGAGGTGAGGTGGTCAGACGGAAGGGAAGGGAAGGAGCACAAAAATTGTTGGTACAACACAGAACACAGCTTGCTTTGAGGCTTGATGAGGGAACGACTTATTTGAATGGCAACTTCTATCCCGAGAGAAAAGAAAAGAGGTTACCCATCGATTACATCAGAACACAGGGAAGTCCGCACCGACAGAACATGATAGAAGGAACCTTCACAACTTCTTGACACATACACCCAACATCATGGTACAGTACCGGTATGGCACACGGTACAGGGACGAATGATATCCTACCTGGGCTGGACTGCACGGTTGGGCTAATCGACTTGACTAATCGGCTTGACTATATGGCTAGACTAATCAGCTTAGCTATCGGGCTGCTGGGCCGGATACTCATTGCCTAGAAGCTCTTCTCAGTGCAGCTACAAGCTATACTCTGTGCCAAGTAGTCATTGCCAGGTGTCATTGCCGATACATAGCCGGGAGGACTTGCCAGTTGTCATAGCCGAGAACTGCTGGTAGTCATAGCCTAAGGCCATAGCCGAGAGAAAGGATATGTAAACTATGCAACATACGAGAGAATGCTTAGACGTGTTGATAGAGTGAGGTTACGCCGCCTAGATTATGGATTGGAGCAAGGCAGACTATGTGCTTTTGACAATATGCATTTGAATATGGTGGCTATTTGTTGTTGACAATGATGTGCATTGGGGCAGGGTTAGCAATATCTCACAACAAGAGCGAGGTGTACGACAGCTTGTTATATATGATTCACCGGGTGGGTGAGGTTCATACGCCACAAAGAGAGCATTCAGATCTGATCAGGTATTGTATTTCATTCAACTCGGGTTATTCATGGCTGGCTTGCTTTTGCTTGGATCACTGGCTGGTCCTGCCCAGACAGAATCTATTGCGCTGGCCACATTTTGATTCAGTCTAGCTCGCGGGTCACCTTTCTTATTCAATGTAGCTGGCTAGACACTTCAATCTTGACCAACCATGAAACCGTATGGCCTGTTACCCATTACCCAGAATAATGTACTGCCCGGTTTACTGCCGAAGCCTACATACTGGGGCCACCTGCTTTCCACCTGCCCTTAAAGTGGATAGATCTTCTTAATAACCTTTTGCTTACCTGACTTAATCAGAACAAAGAGGCGTAGCTGGACCGTTTAGACCTACCGACAATAACAGACAGCATTGCGCTTGAGCAAAGAAGGAAGGCGAGGGCAGAAATGCATAATGACATATATAATAGCAACATTGTCTGTTAAAGCGTAATGTAATATATAATTCATGACTGGAAGAAATCCTTTTGTTTCTGCAAAGAAAAAGAAGATGGGAGAAGAGTCAGTGCCGGGAGAATGCGGATAGAACCAGTGTACACGATGGGTTAAAATAACCTTCCTTATAACTGTGATGGGATGACCGAAACCAACTCCGATAACCCTATTTTAGATGCAGTTTATCCACACCCTATTCACTATAGCTTATATAAGACTAGATTCTTGAAGACACGGGCTTCCGACAAGCAAGGATAGATAGCAGTCATAGATGTAAGTCAGTCTTATATACCACACAACTGATCCTACTTTTAGCCAGAGAACTCAGCCTACTATAGTTGGGAAATCTAGTGCTGGTGTTGAACTCATCTGCTCGACTGAGAGATGAATGGGATTGGAAACAACACATGCTCGAAAGGATGTAGGTTCTAAGCATAGTGCTTAATGTCTGTTTATTAGAGACCCAAGAGAGAACCCTAAGTACTGCTATGGTGACGAAGTGGTTATGGAACAACTATTGAGGGGAGACGCCTTGAGAGAGACCTTGATTTGGTGCTATGGTGATGGAACAGTTAGAGAGCAGTTCTCGAGGGAGAACCACTGGGAGACGAGAGGGAACCACTGGAATTCGCAAGGGAGTCGAAAGGGAGAGAAGAAGCTTTCTGGCCTTCCCTTCGTTTGTGACGTCCCTTTTGCCCAACCTCTCTTTGCGAATAAGGATATATATATATATATATATATATTGTCAATTTCGGGGCTATGATGTCTTTCGATGCGCAGTCACATGCTTTCTTGACATTGCGGTTCAATCTCTAAGTGAGACATACGAGAATGAAGCTACAAGTGTTCCAGGCAGATGAGCACGAGTGAAGAATCTAGTTACTGTTGATAGCGAATACGATCTATAGGGTTGGAAGTCCAATCCATCGCCTAATGCTGATCCTAGAGCTATATCGGAATCGAGTTTCCCTCCGCCCTCCAGCGCCATCATTCTCGGAC
>SNQJ01S0204890.1:0-16529 GCA_010110895.2 Picea sitchensis | reverse complement strand
GAAGTAGGTTGCAAGTTTTGTAGAAGACACAAACTGATAGAAAAAGTCCTGAGTAGGAGGGAAAACCAAAAAATCACACCCAGCACATATATCCAACAATTTTCCAAGAAAGGGAAAAATTGTCACTCTGATTGTATAAGCACCAGAGCGCTACAATGCTCCCTAAAGCACTGCAGGGGAGTGTCGATACTAAAATCAACGCTCTGGTTGTAAGGGAAGAGGGGCATTTTTTATGAGAATAAAAAAGTATCAACCCAGAAAACAAAAACTCAGGAAGGCTTGATCATCAGCATGTGTAAGATGATGTCATGACTGACAACACATGTAAAAAAGAGGAAAAATATAGTGGGTAGGATCTGAAGATGAGAAAAGGCTAAGACAAAACCAAGGAAAGAAACCAAAACTGAAAGCTTTGATCCCTAGTGGAGTCACCAATTTCTATTGTAGGAAAATTCCCCTGCGGATAGGTGAATGTCCTCTTAGATCTTAGACCCCTATGACCAAGACAGAAAAATGCTAACATGGAACACTGACATTCCTTTAAATGTAGCTAAACTAGTCAAAGGAAAAGAGGAAGAAAGCATGAGTACCTTTTTCTGAAGTTTGTCCTTGCTCGGTCCAGGTTGAACTTGATCTTCAAGCCCTTTAATGAATTCTTCAATTCAATAGACAACAAAGGCAATGCTTGCTTCCTATTCTACCAAGATTGGTTTAAACTAGATTTATCAAGAAGAGACAAGACCATGCAAATATACAAAAAACTTAAAGGAAACAGGCCAAGCATATATATTAATTAGAACATAAGAAGGTGCTTACAATCTATAGATGCAGATGTAGCAGCCTCACCAAATCCTCCTTGTCCAAACCCTTGCTCAAAAGATCCACGATCGGAATGACAATAATTTTCAGTGATATTCTCCCCCCTTTCACCATGAGAATGCCTCCTTATATAGGCTTTGAGAGGCTCAACCACCTTAATTATTCTTGGGATAAGTTGAGGATATGACTCCATCAGTTGTAGGATTTCCCTTAGATCCAACCTTTAACTTGGATTCGAGCCAAAATGACTCAGATGCTTCTTAGTTGTCCTTAGAGATAAGGAGGATTCTTCCCCAAGATTCTCTCAACATATCGGCGCTCCCTCAAAGTTGGCCACAGAGCACTAACACTCCATGTAAGTGGGCAGGGGAGTGTTGATCTCCAAAAATACGTTTAAGATGATTATTCTTCAAGGTAAAAGTTCATAATCTTAACAAATGACATGTTTTCCTCTTCTAACAATCCTTAAAGGATGTCCCAAGTGTTCTTATGATGTTGTTCGCAATGTGACACATGCAAGATGAAAATATGAATTTTGTGACACTTGTGATAATGAAAATGAGACATTATAGAAGTGAGGAATTTTGACGTGTAAGGGGTGCCCCAGTCTTGTTCGTGAAGAATAAAGATGGGACATTAAGATTATGCATTGATTTCAGATAGTTGAACAAAGTGGCTATAAAGAACAAGTATCCTTTGCCAAGGATTGATGATCTCCTCGATTAGTTGAAAGATGCTAGAATACTTTCAAAGATAGATCTCAGGTCAAGATATCATCAGGTAAGGATTAAAGAGGAATACAATAGGAATACCGCCTTCAGGAAAAGGTATGGTCATTATGAGTTCACAGTGGTTCCATTTGGGTTATCAAATGCACCAGTTGTTTTCATGTGCTTAATGAATGATGTTTTCGAGGAATATTTAGACAAGTTTGTCATTGTTTTTCTGGATGGCATCCTTGTATATTCCAAGTCGGAAGAACAGAATGAGAATCATTTGGGGATGGTGTCACAAGTTCTAAGAGAGCATCAATTGTATGCCAAATTGAGCAAGCGATCATTTTATCAAAATATAATTCATTGTTTGGGGCATATCATATCTAAAGAAGCGATAGCAGTGGACCCCGAAAAGATTGAGGCCATTAAATGGTGGACAAAACCTAAAAATGTAACAGAAATCAGATCCTTCATGGGTTTAGCTAGCTACTACAGAAGTTTCATTGCAGGGTTTTCAAGAATAGCTCACCCCATCACTTCCTTGCAAAGGAAGGGGAAAATTTTTCAATGGACAAAAGAATGTGAAAAGAGATTCCAGCAATTGAAGCAATTGTTAACCAGTGCTCCAATTCTGAATATTGTTGATCCAAATGAATATTTTGTGGTTTGCATAGATGCGTGCAAAGAAGGACTAGAGGAGTCCTTAGTCATAACGGATTTGTAATATGTTTCAAGTCTAGAAAATTGAAAGAGCGTGAAAGGCTCTATGCCACTCATGATTTGGAGTTGGAAACCATAGTGCACGCTTTAAAGAAGTGGAGGCAGTACATCATGGGAAAGAGATTTGAGGTGAGGATAGACCATAACGGTTTGAAGTATTTGTTTGATCAACCTACTTTGAATGATAGACAAAGAAGATGGTTAGAATTCCTCTGTGAATATGACTTTGATATAAAGCATATCAAGGGGAAAGAGAACAAAGTGGTTGATGCACTCAACAGAAGAGTGCATGATTTGCATGCTACATCCATTAGCATGTACCAATCAGATTTGAAAGATATAATTTTGGAGGCTGCAAAATCAGATTTGCAGTACATGAAATTGGCAACAAAATTGCAACAAGGTAAAGTGCAAAAGAAAGTTGAGGATTATGAATTGGGAACTGAAGGAATTCTATTGTACATAAACAGATTTTATGTACCCAATTCTCCTAAATTGAGGAGTGTGATTTTAAAATAAATGCACAATGTACCTTATGCAGGTCACCCAAGATATCATAAAACAATTCTAGCAGTCAAGAGACAATATTATTGGCCAGGCATAAAGAGGGAGATTGCTAATTTTATTGCCAAATGTTTGGAATGTCAAAAGGTAAAGGTTGAGCATGGACACCCAACTAGTTTACTGCAACCATTACCCATTCAGAGTGGAAGTGGGAAGTTGTAACAATGGATTTCATCACAGGATTGCCCAGAATAAGAAAGCAACATGATGCAATCATGGTGGTCATGGACAAGCTTACTAAAGCTGCCCATTTTATTCCTATGAAGGTTACTCATAAGGAAACCAAAGTTGTTGATGTTTATATGAGGGAAGTATCACACTTGCATGGGATATCCAATACAATTGTGTCTGACAGAGACCCAAAGTTTACCTCAAAGTTTTGGAAGGGGTTATTCAAAGGGTTCGGAACAAATCTTAGCTTCAGCACAACATATCATCCTGAGTCGAATGGGAAAACAGAAAGGATGAAACAGGTGATAGAGGATATGTTAAGGATGTATTTGATAGACAAACTGTATAAATGGGAAGACTATCTACACTTGGTATAATTTGACTACAACAATGGGTATCAAGCATCACTGAAGATGAGCTTGTTTGAAACACTTTAAGGCAGAAGGTGCAACACTCGAGTAAGATGTGACAACCCAGTTGTTAGGGAAGTGGTTAGGCCATAGTTGCTCAAGGAAATGGAAGAGAAAATGTTGAATATTAAACAAAATTTGAAGGTTTCCCAAGACAGGAAGAAAATCTATGTTGATAAGAACAGAACTCACAAGGAGTTTAAAGTAGGGGATCGTGTTTTCTTGAAGGTGAGAGCCAACAAAAGTTCCCTAAAGCTGGGAAATGGTTCCAAGTTGGCAGTCAGATATTGTGGGCCGTTTGAAATACTAGAGAGGATTGTTCCACTATCTTGCATGCCTGCATTGCCTGCATCTATGTCTATACATAATTTATTTCATATGTCATTTCTTAAGAAATATATACCTGATGCTAATCATGTTATTGATTGGAATATGATTCAGGTGGAGCAATAAAGCGCTTTTCAGGTGCATCTGGTGTGCATACTGAATCAAAAAATCAAGCATCTCCGGAATCGAATAATGGGGCTTGTAAAAGTCCAGTGGACCTAGTACGACCCTAAGGACGCAACATGTGAGCATGAAGATGTTATGCGGGCAAAGTACCCATATATTTTTGAAGATTTTGGGAATCGTGTTGTTGTTGTGTAAATAAGTTTCATTGAGGACAGTGAAAAAATAGGGGGAGGGAATTGTAACACCCCAAGGTCGAGCCCCTACTGAATTTTGATTATATTTATAGGATGGTGAGCCAAGTGTTTATAAGACGGAAGACTTATATGTTTATTAAGTCAGAGATCCTAGATTCTTAAGGCCAGTGAGCCTATTTTTGTATATGTAAACACTCATATCATTAATAAAAATACATCTTTGTGTGTGGACCGGCCACGAAGAAAGAGTTATGGGGGACTAAGCTCCACTAGGTAGGGTAAGGGAAGGGGCTAAGTGTCTAGGAATAGGGGATAAGCTAAAGGTATTACCTCTAAAGGAATAATATTATATTATTATTTCCTAAAGGATAAGGTTGGACATAATCGGTGTTGTCCTAAGTTCCTGTGGAAAGGGAACGAGTGTTAAGTGGAGCTCATGCAGCTTCAGGAGGGCATGTGTCAACTTGGGTGCATACAGTTTATAGCTAGGAAAGTCAGCTTGTTTTAGGGTTCCCTCACTATTATGGGACTGTCGCCATTCTCTAGAGCTCTGCCATATTTCATGATTCACCCATTGATTCACACACTGAGCCATTTCCTTCATCTTCGCCCTTTGTCTCATTCATTCACTTCTAGAACCTGCAGGTGCTTTGAGCTATCCTGTACTTTTCCTATGAAGCACAGTGCACTTGTACCTTGCATGATGTGTACCGTGCCTTAACGGTTTTTTGTTTCTGGACACTTAGTTCCTTGGCTGAGTGTGGCTTGTTGTCATCATTTGTTCTATACCGAGCTTGTTGTTTCCATCACCCTTACTTGAAATGACTTAGGACCTGGACTGAAGAAGCAGGTTTTCAGGCCTATGGGTTTGAAGAGGCGGGTTGTCAGGCCCATGGACTGAAGAAGTAGGTTTTCAGGCCTGTAAAGAACTCTATCCAGGTGAGAGAGGTTGTTGGGGAAAATATTTTCCCATAGGGAGCCCAATGACATCTATAGTTCTCTGATAATTCATGTTTGGCCTGTAGTTGAAGCCCTGGAAGGGAAGTGGGGCAGTCGAAGGACTATTGAGAAGAGAAGGGGCACAGTTCCTAGGGTGGGGAAGGCATGTGGGGAATGAGAGGTTGTATCTTGTAGTGTGAGTTGGATCCTAGGAAAGAATCCTACATGTTGATCTATGTGACTTCCTGTTGTCCTTCCCAAGCCTAGGAATCCCTTGCCCAGTGGAGTTTAGTCCTAGCTCGAGGGTGACCCACTACTGAGCGTGATGAGAAGCGTGGTCTAACGTTGGGATATCAGTGGGAGGTATGCACGTAGTTGATGTTCATCTATTAAAATATAACTACCAAATCTTTATTCTATGTATGATGTGTATCTTGAAATCAAGTTATAATGTTGTTATATTTGTCTGTGTATAATGCATGTATGTTTTAACGTTATTTCCGCATGAATAGTGGCATGAACAGAATGATATAGTTGTTTAATTTGCATTATTTAGATATATGTATGAATATATATGGTAACAGAGCATGAAATTTATCCGGTGGCATGGCCCAGCCTATTAGTTAAGGCCATGGATGTCACGAATTGGTATCAGAGGAAGGAGAGACGTCCAGGAAGTGATGTTGAATGACCTGTTAGTGGTTGGGGATGTTACAATGATCCTAATACATGGTATATCAAACCAATAAACTATTTTGATGACCCATATGACATGATTCAACCCTAGAATGATAGAAAGGAACTTTATGGACATGTGATCAAATGGCATGCTTATGACTAAACCTTACTCATAACCACTCATTCTATTATAGCATGATGTGACCCCTCAGACCTCTTGAATATGAAAATATGACTTTAAATTGWTTTTTCTCAAATGACCAAAGACTCACACATGTGACTAMAAGGCTTAGTCTATAACTAAACTTKACCAATGATTGAGCTTTAATAAATGATCTCATGAAGACATATACATTCACATTGAGACTAGACAGGTCTTGTTCTTTAAAATACCAGGGCATGTCTCTAAAACCCTAACACACATAATTGACTAGACTCTAACCTTATTTACACATTAATGGACACTAACACCATACAAGCACAAATTGAAAAAACTTCGACGTTGGCCCCATTCACATGTCAGTTATAAGCGGGGTCAAGTACATGAGTAGGGGCGCCTTATTTTTGGCTTTTGATACAATAACCAAATAAAATTTTATTTTTGAATTGTTTGTTTGAGTGATGTTTGAGTCCTAAAACCCTCCCATACCATCAATGCATGTGTGTTTTCCTAGAATGTCAAATTTCAGTCCATAAAAGCACAAATTAAAAAAAAATCAACATTAGCCCCATTCAAATTAATTATTCTATAGGCTTGTTGTTTGATTGTTGAATTGTTTGTGTGAGTCATGTTTGAGTCCAAAAACCCTCCCATACCATCAATGCATGCATCTAATATAACCGTGCCAAATTTCAGTCCATACAAACACAAATTGGAAAATTTTCAACATTGGCCCCATTCACATTAATTATTCTATAGGCTTGTTGTTTGATTGTCGAATTATTTGTGTGAGTCATGTTTGAGTTTGGAAACCCTCCCATACCATCAATGTATGCATCTATTATAACCATGTCAAATTTCAGTCCATACAACCATAAATTTAAAAGAATTCAACGTTGGCCCCATTGACATGTCAGTTATAAGCGGGGTCAAGTAAATGAGAAGGCATGCCTTATTTTTGGATTTTGATAGAATAAACAAAGAATATTTGATTGTTGAAATTTTTTTTTGACTCGTGTTTGATTCTGAAAACCCTCCCATACCGTCAATGCATGTGTGTTGTCCCAGCAAGTCAAATTTTAGTCCATACAAGCACAAATTGGAAGGTAATATCCGACGACAAGGACAATTTTCATGACTTATTTCATGGTTTGTTCTTGTTTCTATGTGTGTATATTTTTTGTTCAGGAACCATATTTCCATTTTTTTGAACATGCTCATTACCTCACCTTCACATATAATTTCTCAAATTGGCATATAATAAACCTGAACGAGCTTCTCTTGGTTTCGAGAATAATTAATTCTCTACTGAATAGGGGAAACCACGTGAAGGTGGAAGCTCTAATTATGCCACCCCCCATTCACATCACTCTCAATTCACCCATACTTAATTTGACGTAATAAAGAATATGTATCACACTACATAAAAAAATGGAATAAAACTTAAAAAAATGTAATTAACATGCATAAGTAAACACTTAAAAAACAATAAATCAGACACTAAATATAAAATTAATAGGATAAATCATAGAAAACATATAATCACTTACCTCGTACATTTCACCATTTAAACATAATTCATCTTCTTCTTCATCCAAATCAGCGTATGTATCATGATCTAGTTCAGAATCGATAATGTTGAAAGGATCATTCATATCAACATCATCATCAACGTAATTTTCGCTATCATCATTGATATCATCAATGAGAACATTTGACGCAAACCCCCCTCCTCCCCTCTCGGGGCTGTGCGACCTCCTAGTTAAGGATCTGCAACTACCTGAGTTGTATTATCTCTTAGGGCCTTCAATAGACCCTAAACAATTAACACACAAGTCCCCTTTATGTTACCTATAGGTTCATATTACCCGCAACCCTGCTCTCTGGTGCTTTTGGAAAAACCAACGTTACGAGCGCTAGCCCCACGCTAGATACTTTCTCCTATGTGACCACGGGTTGTGATCGTGAGTCATCTCTCCGTAAATTTAGTCTTCGGAAATATCGTGACCTCCATCTTCGGTTCTTTCTTAAATGCTTTCCTTCGAATCCGCGGATCTCTGTCACGTGTCCACCTAGATCCGACGGTCCAGTTGTACTTTGTGTTTCGCGACTTCGTGAATAATTCACCAAATCCGCACGCGACTTCTTTGGACTTCTATCTCCCAGATTTTCTAATTTGTTGCCACGTGTCTCTACATAGCCAACGGTTATTATCCCTTCACGACTTCACGGATTCGCGAGGAAGGATATCTGCTTGGTGTCAATATTCTAAAGTTGTTCTTCCCAAGCCCTCTTATCTGTTGTCGCATCTCCACCTTCCAACCAATAGTTAGGATCTCTTCACAGCTTCAGACTTCGGCATTTTTCACCCTTCTACACTCCAAACCATCTGAATCGCGAATTTTTGTTACTCTCGATTAACCATCATGCAGCTTCTCTCATATCTAATGATCTGAAATGACTCCGCTCCTCCAGAATGAATCTTGACCGCTCAACTTGCAAATTTCTTAAAAACTCCTCCTTCTTGAAGGATTTCTTCTGGCCTCTTCTTGGAACTTGTCCTTTCTTAGAGATTTGGACCCTTTGAAGGGTTTCTTCGACACTTAGTCGAAATTTGGATCTATGCACACCTTGCAAAAGATATTCGCACACACTTCTGCGAGCAATTTCTCAAACTACTCCTCCTGATCTTTTGAGTTAAAAGATTCTTTCAATGCACGCCTTGTGGACGCTTTGCACTCCTTGCAAATAAAAGCTTGAAGTTATCTATTCTAAGCGGTTGAGTTGAAACGGACTATGTCAACGCACTCCTTGCGGACAACATGCACTCCTTGCATAAGCTCGTGAAGATAAATAAGTGAAACTTATCTAATGTTTCACTGATTCATACATTCAATAGTATAACTCATGCATTTATGAAAACGCAAAATTACAGTGAACGATGTATAAACAGAAAACCTACCATTTACTCAGATAGACAAGCAATAACGACACATGGATTTGGGTCAATATTTCTCTGTTATATTCACTTAAACCTACATGAGCTATATCAGCATTCAGGAACTTCTAATTAAATTTCAACAACAGCAATACTCAACTAATTTGTAGCTACCACCATGTTTAGCAGCCTCATTTGGGAATACAACATCTCTACTTATACCAGAGGGCTCTTAGGGTTCCCTTTGACTACTTATCTCTTCAAAGTAAAAGCTAACTACCACTTAAGCACCCTTACATTAAACTCTAAGAGTGAAACTCCCAGATCTCACGTGATCGTTTCAAATTCCAAGCATTTTGATCTTCTTTATTCATCTGTTCAAAAAGATTTGCAGGAAACGCCATCTTTTAGAATCTTGACAATAATTTGAAAGGCGTGTTAGAGCATTGATTTGTCTCTCCACGTGTGTTTTGTTGATGATGCTCCTACATCATACTCCCCTGGACAAAAATTCATGGACTCATGTCCATGAGTTCCTGCACTGATTGTCCATGCTTCTGGATATCAGCTTCATTTACCCAACTGGCATATTCTATTGGGTGTCCTTTCCACTTTACCAAATACTCCAAATAAGTATTTCTCCTGGTCTTCTTACTAATCCTATGATCAATGATCTTCTTCATCTATGGATTTTCCGCTACAGGCATCTGCTTCTCCCACAGAATCTTTTTCTCATATTCTGATTCTTTTGTGTCATCTTCCCTGTAAGGATACGGGTCTGAGATGTTAAATATGGGTGATATACCCACATCCTATGGAAGCTCTATCTCATAAGCATTGGCACCAAATTTCTTTAAGATCTTGCATGGTCCTATCTTCTTCAGCTTCATTTTGTTATATGTTCTTGTTGGGAACCTCTCCTTCCTGAGATGTGCTAAAACTTGATCTCTTACTTCAAATTGAATTTATCTCCTATGTTGATCAAATCTTCATTTATACTCTCTTCTACTATTCTGAAATTGTTCCTTAATATGATTATGAAGCTTCTGCATTTTTGCAGCGAAGTCTTCTGCTCTAGCGCTTCTGAATTCACTATGCTCCATATCTCTCAATTATGCTACTCCTCTTGGTTTCATTCTGTACACTATCTTGAATGGACTATTTCACATACTTTTGTTCACTGAGTCATTGTATGCAAACTCTGCTAGTGATATAATTTGATCCCACTGGATATGATGTTCAATGACCAAACTCCTCAGCAAATCTCCTAAACTTTGATTTACCACCTCAGTTTGTCCATCCGTTTGAGTGTGATATGTTGAACTAAAAGATAGTTCTATCCCCGGCTTCTTCCATAGTGTTCTCCAAAAATGATCAACAAATTTAGTGTCCCTATCTGAGACAATACCCTTGGGAAACCCATGAAGTCTCACAACTTCTTTGAAAAACAAATATGTAATGTGTGTTGCATCACTAGTCTTTTGGCATGGGATAAAGTGTTCCATCTTTGAGAATCTATCCACCAAAACAAATATGGAATCGCTTACCCTTTTGGTTCTTGGAAATCCCAACACAAAATCCATGCTTATTGCATCCCAATGTCTATCTGAAATAGGCAATGGCTGGTACAATCCAGTATTTTGTTTATTTCCCTTTGCATACTGACAAACCTTGCATGTGTTTACAAAATTCTTCACCTCTGCTCTCATGCCTAGCCAATAGTACGAACTATTCAACTGGGAAAATGTTTTTTCATGGCCGAAATGTCCTACTAGACCTCCATTATGTTTTCCCTTCGGCACATTTTCTCTCATTGAACACTTTGGTATGCACAACTACAAACTTTTAAACAACAATCCATCTTGAATCATATACTCTGTCCAATGAATTTTGTCTCTGATCACATGGTTCATGCATGCTTCATATGCTTCTTTAAAATTTGGATCATCACAATACATCTCCTTAAGGTGTTCAAACCCTAAGTTCTTCACTCGAAATTCCTGTAAAATCAAACATCTCCTGCTTAATGCATCAACAACTTTGTTGGCATTACCAGAAATATGTTTAATGACAAAGGTGAACTTTTTCATAAACTCTATCCACTTACCATGTCTTTGATTTAACTTGTCCTGTATGGTTATGAATTGTAAATCCTGTTTATCGCTATACAAAACAAATTATTTCGAAACAAGATAGTGCCTCCATTTCTGCAAGGATTGAATTATTGCGTAAAATTATTTGTCATAGGTGGAGTACTTCTTCTTAGTGTCATTCATCTTCTCACTGAAATATGAAACAACCTTATTATCTTAGCTCAAGACTACTCCAATTTCAACTCCACTAGAATCACACCTTACTTGAAATGTCTTCCTGGAATCTGGCAAGACCAAAATTGGTTGTTCTGTTATCTTCTCCTTCAATATCTTGAAACTTTTCTCAGCCTCTTATGTCCACTTAAAATACTAGTGCCTCTTCTTTACTGTATCCAATATTGGTGTACAAATTCCACTAAAATTTCTAATGAACTTCCTATAGAAACTTGTTAATCCATGGAAGCTTCTCACTTCAAATATGCTTCTTGGTGATGGACATTCCTTGATTGCTTTCACCTTCTTTGTATCCATCTTCAATTCATTTGAAGAGATCATAAAACCCAAATAAATGAGTTATGTCTTCATAAAATAAGACTTCTTTAGATTTACCAACAGTTTCTCCTGCTACAGTCTCCTCATCACTAATGTCAGATGTCTCAAATTATCTTCTTTAGTTTTACTGAAGACCAATATATCATCCAGATATACAATCAAAAACTTACCAATGAAATCTTTGAATACCTCATTCTTCAATCTCATAAAATTACTTGGGTCATTTGTCAAGCCAAATAGCATAACAAGACACTCGTACAACCCTTCATTTGTATTGAAGGTTGTTTTCCACTCATCACCTTCTCTCATCCTTATCTGGTGATATCCACTTTTCAAATCTGTTTTTGAAAAAAAAAAACTTCACTCAAGCAATCCATTAAGTCATCCATCCTCGGTAAAGGAAATATGTACTTGATGGTGATCTTGTTTATATCTCTTGAGTTTGTACACATTCTCCATCCTCCATCCTTTTTTATACTCAAAATAGTTGGTACTGTGCATGGACTCAATCTTTCTCTGACCAAACCCTTGTCTAATAAATCCTGGACTTGTCTCTTTACCTCCTCATTCTCTTGAGGTGTCAATCTGTACACTACTTTGTTTGGCAAACCTGCTCCTGGTATTATATCAATGTGATGGTTGATACTTCTGATAGGTGGAAATGAGCTTGGAAACTCATCCACTACTATGTCAACAAAGTTCTCCAGCAGCTTCTAAACTTCCTCAGGCAGATCATCCATAGAAGTACTTGTAAGGACGACTCTAGGTTTCCTCACCACAACAAATTGCATCTCTTCTCCAAAGTATAAGTATTTTTTCTCCCATCATGAATGACATTCCTATCAAACTACCATGGTCTCCCCCACAAAACATGACATACATCCATGGGAATCACATCACACATAATCTCATCTCTATATCCTCCTATTTTAAATTCAACTAGGCATTGTTTAGTGACCATTACCTAGTTTCTGTTATGAAACCACAAGACTTTATATGGCTTCAGATGTGCAGTTGTCACCAGCTCCAATTTCTCCACCATTTCTATGGATACTAAATTATCAGTGCTCCCACTGTCAATTATCACCTTACATACTCTATCTTTAGTCTTGTAAGCAGTCCTGAATAAATTGTTCCACTGGACTGGCCTTTCAACCTCTGGCTCTCGTTTCAAGAGAACCTTCTTCAACATTAGGGATCTTCCATCTTCCGCACCTTCTGCTTCAACATTAAACTTCTGCGCTTCTGAGATGTGATCTTCACCTCCTTCTTTCTTCCTCTTGGGGAATTCCCAAGACATGTGTCATGTCTTTCCATAGGCATAACACTTTACCTCTCCTCCTCTTCCTTTTCCTCTTCCTCTAGGAAAAGAATTTCTTCCACCACTCTGTCTCCCTCAGGAATTTCCTCCTCTTTATGAGTGACTATGTGTTTTTTCAGTCTCACCCTTGGGCTTCTGTGCCTTGTCCTGGGAAATTCCTTTACCTCTATTTGGACTTATTCCTTTGCTTCGTTGGTTTTGTTTCCTGGCCAACTTCTCTTCTTCTTTCAGAGAAATCTTATAAGTGTCATCCACTGTTCTCACTGTCATCATGTTGATTTCATCCTAGATTTCATATCTCGTGTTGTTTATATACCTGGAAAAATTTTCATCATCTTTCTCCCTCTGTCAATTCCTGATGTTCAGCCTGTAAAAATACTCTGTGTACTCTTTCACTGTTATTCCCTTCTGTCTTAGGTTCTGCAATTTCCTGAACAAATTTATCTAATAGTCTTTGGGTATGAACTTAGCCTTCATCTTGGCTACCATTATGTCCCAACTCTTAATCTTTTTCTTACCTTTGCTTTGTTTTTCGGCCTGCAATTCATCCCACCATAGCGCTTCATTTCCTTTTAATCTGGTGACATCAAGTCTCACCTTCTTCTCCACATCGACATCTTCATAGTCGAAATATTTATCCATTGCTCGTATCCAATCAAGCGATTATTAAGCATCTAGATTTCCTTCATACATCGGGATGTCTATCTTTGCTCTAGCTCCCAATTTGACAACCGCTCTCATCAAGTGTTCCTCGATAGCATCTTCCCCTGTAGCTTCTTCAACCTCTATTTCTTCGCTTTCTGCATCACTGATGTCTCCAACATCAGATGCTCTCCTTTGTGTTTTCTCCATATCATCCAACCTTGCGCGAAGTTCTCTCATTTCTCTTTCTATAGATCAATTTGCTACATGTGGCTCTACACGTCTTCTAGGAGGCATTGTGCTGACTTTTTCTCCACTTACACAGAGTACACTTGAGCTCTTTAGGCTCTGATACCACTTGATGCAAACCCCCCTCCTCTCCTCTCGGGGTTGCCCGACCTCTCGGTCAAGGATCTTCAAATACCTGAGTCGTATTATCTCTTTAGGCCTTCAACGGACCATGAATGATTAACACATAGGTCCCCTTGATGTTACCTGCAGGTTCAGGTTACCCACAACCCTGCTCTCTGGCGCTTTTGGCAACACCAACCTTACAAGTGTTATCCCCGCACTAGACTCTTTCTCCTATGTGACCATGGGTGATGACCTTGAGTCAGCTCTTCATAACTTCGAGCTTCGTAAATATCGTGGCCTCCATCTTTTGTTTTTTTCGAAACACTTTCCTCTGAATTCATGGATCTTTGTCACATGTCCACCTGGATCCGATGGTCCAACTATACTTTGGGTTTCACGACTTCATGAATACTTTACCAACTCCATACACAACTTCTTTGGACTTCTATCTCTCGGATTTTATAATTTGTTTCCATGTGTCTCTACATAGACAACTGTTAGGATCACTTCATGATCGTGGATTCATGAGAATGGATTTCTACTTGGCACCAATCTTCTAAAGGTGTTCTTCCTGAACCCTCTTATTCATTGTCACGTCTTCGCCTTCCAGCCAATAGTTGGGATCTCTTCACAATTTCGGACTTTGGCGGTTTTCACCCTTCTACACTCCAAATCCTACGAATCGTGATTTTCCAAAGCAACTCACAGTTAACCACCGTGGAGCTTCTCTCGAATTTGACGGTCTAAAATGACTCCGCTCCTCCAGAACGGATCTTGACCGCTCAAATTGAAAATTCTTAAAAACTCCTCCTTCTTGAAGGATTTCTTTCGACCTCTTATTGGAACTTGTTCTTTCTTAGATATTTGGACCCTTTGAAGGGTTTCTTCGACACTTAGTCGAAATTTGGATCTGTGCATGCCTTGCAACAAATCTTCGCACACACTTCTGCGAGCAATTTCTCGACCTACTCCTCCTGAGCTTCTGAGTCAAAATATTATGTCAACACACTCCTTTCGGACACTTTACACTCCTTGCAAATAAAAGCTTCAAGTTATATATTTTGAGTGGTTGAGTCGAAACAGACTCTATCAACGCACTCCTTGCAGACAACATGCACTCCTTGCATATGCTCATGAAGACAAACAAGTGAAACTTATCTAATATTTCACTGATTCATACATTCAACAGTATAACTCATGAATTTATCAAAATGAAAAATAACAGAGAATAGAATATAAATAGAAAGCCTATCATTTACTCAGATAGACAAGAAATAGAAAAACATGCGTTTGGGTCAATATTTCTCTGTTATATTCACCTAAACCTACATGAGCTATATCAACATTCAGCAACTTCTAATTAAATTTCAACAACAACAATACTCAACTAATTCGTAGCTATCATCATGTTCAGCAGCCTCATTTGGGCATAAAACATCTCTACTTATACCAGAGGGCTCTTAGGGTTCCCTCTGACTACCTATATCCTTGAAGTAAAATCTAACTACCACTTAAGCATTGTTACATTAAAGTCTAATATTGAGACTCCCAGATCTCACGCGATCAATTCATCTTCCAAGCGTTTTGATCTTCTTTAATCATATGTTCAAAAATATTTGCAGGAAACACCAGCTTTTATAATCTCAACAATAATTCGAAAGGCNGGGCGTTGAGTTGTCTCTCCATGTGTGTTTTGTTGACGATGCTCCTGCATCAACATTGTCTGATACATTTGGATGATCAACTTCTTCGACTTCTTCATCTGACACATCTGTAGCCACCTTCTCCCGATCTGCATCATCTTCTTCTTCTTCAATATTATATTCTTCCTCTACATGATTATACTTTACTATTATTCCTCTTGGATCATATCTAATAACATATGGCCAACCTGCTTTACCTAGTACGTCTGAGTAAAAGACTTGCTCACATTGACTTGGAAGAACAAAAGGCCTTGTACCCAATTCAAATGCCCTTGTATTAACCATGGTAAATCTATTATCATGCTCAATAACAGTTTTTTGAGGATCACGTTCATGCATCTATAGCCTATACCATTTGACCTCAAACAAAACTATTTTAAAGGAATTAAAATCACATTGAATTATATCCTCCAAATACCCATAGTAACTATTTTTCAGTTTCTTTTAGATGCCTGTCACTTCTAGATGAAACATTAGTGACCTTAAAAATTGCAGTTATCCCACAATGCGAGGCTTTCATCTTATCATCCAACTTTTTGATATGAAATTTCCGACCATTACACCACATAGCCTTGTGGTGTTTCAATAGCAACATGGACAACAAGTAAAAAATGCATTGTCAATTAGTAAACATCATATAATATGGACTTAGTAAATATATATTTCAAAAAATAAACAAACCAAATACATTGATATAATGGGAAATAACTATAAAAATGTGGGTGAATATACTTTCCCTTTTATCTTTTAAACCAAAGGCTAAATCAATTTCCCTTTGTGTAAGATCGGGAAATTCATGTTGATAATGATACATTGTTTTAATCATCTTACTGACCCCTTCCCATGATAACCTACCATATTATTCTTCACATCATTCTATCCAATACTCCATCCAATAAATATTGTTTTCAATGTGTAAATGTAGAGCATCCCACTCTCAACCAACTATATGAAAAAATAACAATTCAATGTCAATACATAGTTATCATTTGAAAAGTTCAATATAGTTGATGGAATAAAAATAAATTAATGAGTATGATAATATTAAAATTGAAAAATTAAATGTATAATATATTAAATCTACAACATCTAATTACTTTTC
>SNQJ01S0204889.1:826-16528 GCA_010110895.2 Picea sitchensis | reverse complement strand
GTTTGATATAATAAAGTTGTGTTTTTCTATATTGTTCTTCTATATCTATTGTGGTGCTTTTGTATTCAGCATTTGGTACTTAACACCAAGGTTATCCTCTTTTTCATCAAACAACTCTGATGTGGTTTCATTAAATTTCTGGAAATTTGTTTGAGGACAACCACTTTGAATTTCCGGTGAATAAATAGAAATAAGTTCCTGCTCATGCACTACTTCACAGTCCAGAGCCCCCGCGGATGGATTTTCAAAACCCTGATTTTCAAATGACTTGAATAAAACCACTGCCTCTTCATTATTTTTCTGTGTTTCTGATGGACAAATGGCATACACTACTTCATCTATGTCATTTGTTTCTTTATTGCTGGAAACTTCCATAGATGTAGTTTCAAAATCTTCATCCATGTCTATGTTTCTTAAAAATTTAACCACGATGTCATTCTCAAGGGAAGAGAAAATACTCTGAAACACCTTTTCACATTGAGAATCCATACTGATTTCGGGATGGAGAAAATGACCTTCAACAATACTTTCTAGAGTAACTTCTTCTTCCTTTTGAGGCTAATAGCTGAACATAGACTGCAAATCTGAGCTAACATGACCCTTTATGTGATTGTCCATAGAATTACCATCACCACTCTGTTCATGCTTGGAGGATCCCTGTCCTGAGATACTACGAATATTTTTCTTCAATAATTTGAAAGAAGCAAAACATAACGGTAGGGTTGTCCTACCTAATTTGAAACCGTCTTCAATTTCATTGCCAACATATGGTTGTATTTCAGCGCAAGCAATAGGATCTCCAAGCGCATGAAAAGTATGTTGTGACATCTTGTCATTCTGCTCCATTGATCTAGCGTGGCTTTGCATAGGCACAGATTCCTTTTCTTCGATGATGATTTTAGGATTTTCTTTCAACAATTTGAAAGAATAAAAGCATAGAGGTAAGGAATTCCCTTCAGATAATTCAATACTTTCTTCTTTGTAATTGTGATATGCAACCTGATTGCTTTCATTATACTGTTGAAAAGGAACATTTTATGATAGAGAACATGTGGTTGATTGTTCCAGGGGGTCAACATCGTAATCATCATATTCATCATATATAGGCAAATCATTAACATATGCCATGTCATCTAACAAGAACAAACTTAGAACATCAACCTATTCTTCAACAAGCTGTTTTTCACACTCATATTCTTGACTATCTACAAATGAATACATAAAACAATCAGCCCTCTGATCATCATGGAATGGATCAACACCTCCTCTTTCGACAAGTGGGATGTAATTTTTTGCAAAAACATTAGCATTGGAAACTTCAAGAGGATCCATGATATTGTCAATTCTATGCTCAAGATTCCAATCAACTATTTTATGTTCATATTCACTTTTATGTCCTTGAAAATTCAACCCCTCATTTTGGGTTTGTTTACATGCTTGGATGTTGTGTTGAATGTCATGAGCATCACTAAACATTTGTTGTAAGGACCCAAGTCTTCTTTCCATCAGGAGGAAAGAAAAATCTGGATGAAGAGCAGTTGCGTAATGGAGCATGGCAGCAGCTTCAGAGGGTTGAATTTCTTTGGACAAATTATAATAGACGCTGGAGAAATTTATACTGAATACAGAAATAGATTCATTGTTGTGTCTTTTCAAGGCATAAAACTCAGTGAGTTGCAGCGCTAAGGATTTCTCCTTGCCCCAAAATTTAAAAAAAACCTTCTTCAATTCCACCCATGAGCTGATGGTTTATGGGTGTAAGTGTTTGAACCATTGTTTTGGGTCTCCTTTCAAGGATTGAGAGAAAACTCTCATACACACATCGTCATGATCAATCTCGAATAAATCTATAAAATACTCAAACCCTTGAATGTGTTTTTCAGCAGATATGATACTAGATTCTCCGTCGAACACAGGTAGAAACTCATAGTAATTTGGAGGGAAATCATGAAGGGTTTGGGGTAGCTTTAAGGGTGTATATCTATGTTGGGCCTTAGGGGATGTTGGGCCAAGAACAGTGGGAGAGACATTGGTCTGAGTCTCATGGGATTCATCAACTTGGTCATTGTCATTGGGTGGCCTAGGTGAAACCTTTTTATCAGAACCAACGACAAGGCGAGGGTATGCATGTGTAACGTATAAAGGAGGAAATATAATTGTAAGTCTTTCACGATCATTATTAAGATACAATAGGTAAAAGAAAGTTCGTTTGGCATTTTCAAGGAAGGAGAAGATGCAACTTAAAATGAAAAGTAAAATGCTTTGTAAGAGGTCCCATATTGAGTACCTGTTTTCCCTCATGATGCCCTTCCTTGCCCCTGTCAAGGGGTTTCATCTTTCAGTGAAGTTTTAGTCTCGTTCTTGAAGTATTCAGAGCAGGGTCTCCTCTTGGAAATTCAGGATTCTTTTATCAGTGGAGTCGCCTTCGAACCGAAGTGGAGTCGCCAGAGCAGGAATACAGCAAATGTGTGCCTAAGTGTCTACCGCTCTCAGACCCTAGAACTCAACCATGTCGTTATTCCCAAGGAAAATTTTTAAATTTCATCCCCGAAAACGTCGCCAAAATGTTAGCACAATATAAATCTGCTCGGCTGTCAAAACAGACGACAGGAGTAACTGTTGCAACCAGCTTTAGAGCTGAGGCACTAGCCTACTCAACTCAGAGAGGGCTCTCTCGTGTCACTTGATACATCTATGGAAATCAATGGCTAGAATTGATTTGTTTTGGGCTTTTAATAAAGTTGTTGAAGAGCTGAAGATGACCTTTGGGCTATGGGGTCAAGAATGTAGGATCCATTTCCAAATCGTGAAAACAATCCAGAGGAAAAGGCTAAATGAGGAAGTGACTTCTGAGTTTATGCTTGAAAAATTTAGATGGTATCAGAAGAAAAGAAACACACAACTATTATCAGAGCATTATAGTAATGAATTCTGAAATGGTTTAGAAGAGATGAACACAGTCTAAATCGTCAAGCCGAGAGCATCGAATAATGAATTATGGACTTTTAGTTTCTCAATTTAGATAGAAGAAAGCAAAATGAAAATACAGAATAACAGGAATCACATACTATGAGAGAAAACGAGACTCATAACACCACCAATTAGAATCTTTTCATAAAAAGTCCCAAAATCTGCCTCTACACCCATGTATTCATTCCAACCCCATAGATTTATAAAGTTTTCCTGCACAGAGGGTAGGCTCCTCTTTTCTCCATCCTTCTATACTCTTGAGGCCAAGCATATATAGAGGAATTTCATATGGAATTTAAAACGTTCCGACTTCCTCATAATTCTAAAAACAAATACAAGTTACAAAAAGGAAGAACAGTTGTATTATTTAAAGGGACCGTTAGTAATTGGTCTGTCATATCAGGACTCCCTTCTCTTAAGCCGACATCTGTCCAAAACTATCTAAAAATACACCAAAATTTTACCTGAGGATTCACCTTAGCTTGGCGATTTCCTCCTCCAGGGTACTCCACCAATCAGAATTTTCCCCGACGCTCTCTATCATCTCGGTTTTGGCCTCTGATTTCCTCCTTTTTCTCCTCTTCTTCTTTGTGGTTGGGTGGCGAGTGTTATCTGCATGTTCATTTATGACAAGATCCCTTATAATGGAGTTTAATCTTACTCCCGACTCTGTCTCAGTTTCAGGTTCGGTATGAAATTTAGTCGCCTGCATCTACAAGAACCATCTTTCATTCTTACTTATTGACATGGCTTGAGTAATGGACTTGCTTCTGGAAAAAGTCACAATTTCTAAACTTAGCATAGAGTTGCTATCTTAGTACTTTAACTACAAGTCTAATATGTTCTTCATGCTCCTCTCTGTTCTTGGATTAGATTAGGATATCATCAATGAAAACCAATACAAATATGTCTCGGAATTTGATGAGTACATTATTCATCAAGCACATAAAAGTGGCGAGGGCATTGGTTAATCCAAATGGCACCACCACAAATTCATAGTGACCATATCTAGTCCTGAAGGATGTTTTGTGGATGTCTTCATCCTTGATTCGGACTTGATGGTATCCAGACCTTAAGTCAATATTTGAGAAAATGGAAGCACCCCCTAATTGGTCGAACAAGTCATCGATTCTTGGTAAGGGGTACTTGTTCTTTATGGTTGTGTTATTGAGTTGTCTATAATCTATGCATAGTTAGAGCGTGCCATCTTTATTTTTCACAAACAAAGTTGTTGCTCCCCATGGAGACACACTAAGCCAGATGTATCATTTTTCCATCATTTCCTTTAGATGTAGCTTGAGCTCAAGTAGCTCTGGTGTACTCATCCTATAGGGTGTCCTAGACACTGACACTATTCCTGGCGCAAGTTCTATCGATAATTCAATGTCTCTTCTCAGAGGTAGACCTGGTACCTCTTCTGGAAACACGTCTCAATACTCTCTTAATATGGGGTGGTCCTCTAGGTTTGGTTTGTCATCCTCAACAGATTCCAACACCTGTATTACATATAGAGAACATCTTTTTCTGCAATAATTTTTCATTTGAAGGGTTGATATTCGTCTCACTGAGACAGGCTTATGAATCCCTTGGAGGGTTATTTTTCTCCCTTCTTCATTTTCACACTCCAAGGTCTTATGGTAGCAATCCAACTTGTTTTTATGAGTGGATAACCAGTCCATAGCAATCAAAAGGTCATAATATCCTAGGGGAAGTATGTTAAGGGTCGTTTGGGTGGGAAATCCATCCATAATGAATTGGCAAGCTGGTATGACCTCTGCTACTTTTCTTTTGGTTCCAGTGGCTAGTTGTACCAACCATGTCTTAACATTTCCAACTAGTTGTATTTTAAACGTATCAACAGTCTCAGGGGCCACATAACTCAAATTAGAACCAAGGTCAATTAAAATAGAAACTAGATGGTTGGCGATCATACCTTCCATCTTCACCATTGAAGCTTGGTGGTCGGCTTGTTTATTATCCAAGGCTACATAAATATGTGTCATGCTCCTAGCCACATAATTGACTGTGGTACCTTCTTGAATGTTGTAGACTCTCCTATTGTTCTGCTATCTATGTGGGAAATCCCTCAACATATTTTCTTCTACACAACCCCAACATTTCAAGGGTTCTCTCTTTGGGTCATCAGTCTTTCCTGGGGTTGCTCTAAAAGGTTTATTTCCACTCTGGGAGGGAAAATTCTACTGATACACACTTCTAGTAGAAAGGCTCATCCTAGAACCATTCACATAGTTCTTAAATCTTGAGGATCTAAACCCCTTCTTCTTGAATCATGAACTACTCTTCTTTTTCCAGTCCTCCCGAGGTTTTGTCTACTTCTCGAACTGTTCATAACAATACCTTGCCTTTCGAATAATATCTTCTAAGGACTTTGGCTTGTCAAACTCAATCTTGTCTCGGTAGGATTGAGGTAACCGACTGATAAATCATTGCACTTTTACCTTTTCATATTTTATGTAGGGTACATACCTTATCATCTAAAGGAATTTATTGATATATTCCTCTATGGTGAGTTGTCCTGGCCTGAGTTCATATAACTTTTTAGTCTTCCCATCAAAGTATTTCTCTGATAGATACTTCTTCTTGAAGTATTTATCAAACTGTTTCCATGATAAATCCTTCTCATGGATTCCTTTCACATTCCCAAGGTCTTCCCACCAAATGGAAGCCTTTCCATTCAGGTTGAATATGTCTATTCGAGCCTTCAAGTTTTCAGAGTAGTCATGGACTCTGAAGTACTTATTTAAAATAAGAAGTCAAGCTTATGCCTCTTCCCATTTATTAATATCTTCGTCGAAAGAGGGTGGTCTATCTTTCTTGAACTCTTCAGGATTACAACTTTTGGAATGCTTCCGCTTCTTTCCTTTCCTTTGAGAATGTGAGCTAGTTTTTCTACTAGAAGATCCCACGGATTTACCAGTTTCCTTTCCAGAGGACTCTCCCGATGAGTGCCCCCTGCCTCCAGGTTGGGCCTTCCTTGAGGTACTCCTCCTAGTGTGGCCATTTATGGGACCACGTTTTTGTATCTTAGGTGGACTTTGACTTCTCCTTGTATGTCGTTGGTCCACATGACTGGTTGTGGGTCCATGTTGCAGCTGCCTCTATATGTCGGATAAGATCTACAAAACGACTACATAGATTTTCGTTTTCTTTTCCTGCTCCTTTATCAATCTCCCGTTGTCGGCCTTGCAACTCTGTAATTCATCCATGATGCTCCTTACAGTTTTAGCCAGATCCGGAGGGATCTCCACTGCCCTCCTCTCATCAGATTCTTTGTCTCCATTGTGGGAGCCATCCCCCACTTCATGGCATGTCATCATCCTTTATGCTTGTATTTTCCCGTGATTTACCGACTGCTTGAGTGTTGACGAAACACTTGTTGTTAGCTAACAGTCTATTGGTTCATGAATAGCACATAGTTCATATTTCTTAAATACACACACAGTAGAAAGTTTTCACTCTTTTCTTCAGTAAAAGTTTAACCAAACTCTTTAGGAAAGAGGTAAGGTAGGGTGTCACCCTTAATATTTCTTTAAACATGGTTTTTAAGCGACTTGTCCATGATCCCAAGAATGCCAAGGGTTGTAACCATGCTCGGATACCAATTTGTAACACACCCAACCCCTAAGTGGTTTTCCTAGGGATGGGGCATCAAAAATTTTGTTTTCCTTATGTGGTCAAATCCTTCATTCGAGGTCTCTCTCACATTCTTCTCGTCTAGATCTTTCCAACCATCATCTCCATGCTCAAAACCGATCTCAGAACCAATGGGTATACCTTTTTAAATCTCTTCAGGCGTTCATTGTTTGAGGGCCACATGGAGTCCACATGAATCCTCCTCACACGTATTGTCTCCAGGTTCCTTCATCCATGGTGGAATTCCATCCACCGTTTGATCCCACGAATGGACTCAATCTTCGTCTAAAATGCAGGCATCTAACACATAGACCAGTAGGAGCTTCGACACTTCACCGCTTTGGTGCTTCGGCGTTGAACGCCTCTTTACTTTTTACGCACAAGACCTTCCCGAGTCCCAAACTCCTGAAGTCCCGTAAGCTTGCCACGTGGCTCTAGTATTCAGACCTTTTGGTATATTTACAATGATACATTTGAATCCTCCGAAGTCCCGAAGTCTCGAACTCCCAGAGTTCCGGTCACTTCACCAACTACTTTGGCTAGGTGGCCCGTACTTGGGGCTAACACATGGAAGGGGCCAGGGGTGACATGTGTCATGTTCCAATGGGTCTATAGGGTATATGATACACACAAATCTGGGTGACACATGTCACATCAAACTTGGGTCCATGTCATCCTGGGTGACATTAGTGCACCACATCACTCCAGACTGGTAACCTTCTAACATTCCTCAGATCTCACGGTCAAGATCCAGCCACGTAGATCCATGGATCTACGGCTCCTATTACTTCAAGAATTCGGCATTTGGGAATTTTGCGATGCAAAATCCTCCTTTCTCCCGAAGTTGATCAGCATCGGGTTGACCACAGCCCAGATCTGACGGTTAGGAAAATTCTAGAAGTGTCCTCAAATCGACGACTCTCGTTACTTCGAGCTTCAGGGATTTTCGACACACCACAACTCAACTTTCCCTGGAGTGCCTAGTATCCAAACTCAAATATCTAGTGCCACACGTCTCTGTATATTGATGACTGAGAGGGATCCCGAAGAGTCTGAGGATCGATGGTCCTCATTACTCCGTGACTTTGGCCTTCGGGGGTTTTGGTGTCACAACACCTGTATCCTTCTGAAGCGGTCAATGTTGGGATGACTACGTCGTAAATCTGACGGATAGGATAGGACCCGAAGGATCCCCAGATCTACGGTCCAATTCAATTCATAAATTTAGCCTTCGGGATTTTTGGCTCCACTGCCACTCCATTTTCCCGAAGCGGGACTTCGCCGAAGTACCCTATGCGGGTCCCTTCTCCTGAATGATCGGATGGTAGGTGGGGCTCCTAACGATCTCCCCCAAATCTATGACTCTCCTTCACTTCATAACTTCAGCGTTCAGGGAGTTTGTTGCTATAGCATCTCCATTCTCCCGAAGTGGAACTTCGTCGAAGTACCATGCGCGAAACCTTCCATTAGACGATCATACGGTCCAGAAGGGGACCCAAGGGACTCCCTAGATCAATGACTCACAACCTTTCGTGAATCTGACATTCGGGTATTTTTAACAGTAATGAAGTTTGACATCCCATGGCTTCAAGCTCCCAAAGATCTGAAGTCATCAAGAGCTAGCTCCTTTTGGACTTAGCATGGGGTTCCTAGACCCTGGTCTTATGGACCCTCTGGGGAATCTCAGGCTATAATCTCTACTTTTAGTCAATATTTGTTTAAGGACGTGGGTGTGAGCCTAAGGTCTCTTAGGCTATGGGTTTGAAGGAAGTGCCTTCCTAGCTCACAGAACTTTAAGTTTTGAAATAGTGCGGGGTAATCTCGTGGAATTACCGAGATGGTAGTAGTTCCAAGAGGCTTGCTCTGAATCTAGAACTGTGAGGTAACTCCCTAGGGAAAACACCTTCGAGGGTTAAACTAGATCATATGGAAAAATCAAGCAGAATCATAAGTCCTCAAGGAGATAAATACATACACATCACTTGATCAGTCAATACAGAGGCCAATCTTAAATGTATACATACATACATTCATTCATTATTCAATTTCAAAGCACAAAGCATGAAAACACTTATCAGAACCAGATGAAATCATGTGACTACTGAAAGGGGTGTTGGTTTCCACCCAACCATAGGCTCAGTCACTCCTAATGGATTTACCATTGGCCACCCTCGAGCTAGGCCACGATGCTTTGAGATTGAATTTTTTATTTCAGCTCAACAAAAGTTAGGGATGAAGGTTACTCTCCTTCTCCTAGCATAGAAATAGATAGGGACGAAGGTTACTCTCCTTCTCCTAACTTAGTCCTAGATAGGGATGAAGGTTAATCTCCTTCTCCCGAGTCAGTCTCTATTTCCTGCGATCAGAACACACTCTTTTCATAGTTCTTCCTCGAACCCGAAATCTCAGTCTCTATTTCCTGTCTGCACTCTTTCGCAAGTCTTCCTCTACCCACCACACCCTTCCTTTATTGCATTCCTCAACAATATTGTGTGTGGCCCGAAATCCCAGTCCTTGGTCAAGTATAGAATCCTTACAGATGGGCGGTCTGCCCCCATCCTCTCATTAACTCTTGAGGAGGTCTTCCCACCTACCAGCCTGATTGTAATTCATTCATGGGTCATAGGCTTGTTCTGATCTTGAGAAATTAAATCCAAAAAACTACTGGTCTGATGGACGTTAATGCAACCATTCCCGGTCCCCTTCACCATATCTTTCATAGCATTCATGGTCTCTCTTAACACACCCCCTTCCAACAGTCATGCAACACTCATCCATTTTCTAGTAAATAACATAATTTACATTCATTGACCTTTTATACAAAGGTACATCAAATCAAACATTCACACATATTGAGTTTTCCATAATCTCTTGGCCAATATAGTTATATTTACAAATTGGGGGAAACAAGGTGTTACATAAATCGTGAGATCATTTAGTCACATCTATGTGGTTTATCACAATATATGCCATTGATTATGATATTTTTGTGGGATATATTTTGTCTAAGGAGATGAGGAGAAAATCCAATCAATAAACCTCAACATGAGAAGCAATGGTGGCTAGAGGACGATCTATAGAAAGAGGGAAGAATCCTAGAGGTACATCAAGATCTAAGTCAAAAGGAAATAAGGGTAAGCTAAAATGTTGGTACTGTGGCAAATCAGTGCATCTCAAGAAGGATTGCTAGAAAAGAAAACAAGCATCCAAAGAGGACTCCACAAAGGAAGAAAATTCAACGGAAACAAGTTCAGTTTAAGGTATGGTTGATGATGTATTATCTACTTGTAATGTTTCACAACATCATAATGATTGGTTAATAGACTCTGGTGCATCCAATCATATGTGTCTTCATAGAAATTGGTTTCCAACTTACCAATATATATATGATAGTGTTGTTTTTATGAGAAATGATATTTCTTGTAAAATTGTTGGGATTGGTAGTATCACGGTAAAAATGTATGATGACACTGTAAGAATGTTAGTTGATGTGAGGCATGTACCTGAACTCAGAAAGAACCAAATATCTTTGGGAGTTCTATATTTTGGTGGTTATAAATGTACAATTCAGGGTGGAGTACTGAAGGTGTCCAAAGGAATATTAGTAGTCATGAAGGCTAAAAAGATTGGGAATCTTTATCAACTAGAAGGAAGAACTGAATCAAATCAAGCAGTGTTAGAATCTGAAGGTGCAAGTGAATCTAGTCATTTATGGCATCAGTGCTTGGACCATATGAAGGAGAAAGGGCTTAAGGTATTGGTAGACCGTAAGTTACTTCTGAGCTTAAAATATTTGAATTTGAATTTCGACAAGCATTGTATTTATGGAAAACAATCTAGACAGAAGTTTAAAACATGAAGACATATTAGTAAAGGTATCCTTATATCCATTCATATGTTTGGGGACCATCTCCTTAAGTTTATATTGGAGGATCTGGATATTTTGTAAAATTTATAGATGATTACTCTAGAAAGGTGTGGCCCTGTTTACTTAAAAGAAAAGTTGATGTGTTTAATGCTTTTAATAAATTTAGAGATTTGGTTGAAAAGAGAATCGACATGTCAATCAAGTGTTTGAGAATAGATAATGGAGGTGAGTTTACCTCTAAGGAATTCAAAAATTATTGCAACCTGGGATTGAAAGACATAAAACCATGGTTTATACTCAGCAAAACGATGTTGATGAACGCATGAATATGACTCTTCTAGAGAGATCAAGGAGAATGCTCAGTAATGCCAAGTTGTAGCAGGAATTGTGGGAAGAAGCAGTTTTTATAGCATGTTATCTTGTAAATTGATCATCATCAACTGCAATAGACTGTAAGATTCCAGAAGAGTTATGGATAGGTCATCCTTGTGATTATTCAAATCTTATAATTTTTGGTTATGAAGCCTATGCTCTTATTCCTAAGAATAAACGTTCTAAGTTAGATCCCAAATAAAAAAGGCTTATCTTTGTTGCATATGGTGATGAAATTAAGGGATATATATTGTGGGATCCTACTACCCACAAAATCATCATTAACAGAGATGTTGTATTTGATGAATCGTCACTCATAAAATCAGATGTAGATGTTGAAACAAAACAAGAAGAAGTACTACAAACTCAACAAATTCAGTTGGAGACTTGATCATCTACATGAGAGAAGCATGAATATTTTCATTAAGAGTCTCTTAAAGAAGAAGATGATGATATAAAAAAAATCCAAGAAATTGAGGAAATACCGCAACAATGTCTACGAAGATCTACACAGGTCAGAAATTTTCCTAAGAGCTATGATGATTATGCTACATCTGCTGCTTTGATTTCTAATGATGGAGAACCTAGTTGTTATCAGGAAGCAATAGAGGTTTTTGATAGTGCTAAATGGAAAGTAGAAATGAAATAAGAAATGGATTCCTTAGAGACAAATAAAAAATGGGACCTGGTAAAACTCCCAAAGGAAAGAAAGGTTGTAGGTTGCAAGTGGGTCTACAAACTTAAAAAGGGTGTTGAAGATAAAGTTGAGAGGTACAAAGAAAGACTGGTGGAAAAAGGGTATTCTCAAAAGGAAGGTATTGATTTCCATGAAATTTTTTCACCAATTTTTAAGCTTGTTTCAATTCGTGTTGTGTTAGCAATAATTGCCTTACTTGATCTGGAGTTAGAGAAACTAGATGTTAAAACAACATTTTTACATAGAGAGTTGGAGGAAATATACATGGAACAACCATAAGGGTTTGTTCAGGATCATAATAAAATATTTTTTTGTAAACTCAAGAAGTCATTGTATGGCGTGAAGGAGTCTCCCAGGAAATGGTACAAGAAGTTTGATTCGTTCATGGTGAGCCAAAATTTTACAAGAAGTGAGTATGATCATTGTGTTTACTTTAAAAAATTGGAAAATGGCATATTCATTATTTTGGTGTTATATGTTGATGATACACATGTTGCAAGAAAAAGAATGGTTGAAATCAATAGCTTAAAGGCTCAGTTGTTGATCCGGATTTATGAGTGGAACGAACTGATTAACAGACTGAATACAATAAACACAGAAATAGGAAGAATAACACAAATATCTAGTGAACAATATCTTCTATTAAATAATGAAATAGACTGAAACTGTAAAACTGCAGAACTGAAACTTGCTCGAATGGTGGTATCTATCTTCGAGAAGAGATGTGGCTGCTACGCGCATATGTTTGATCATAATAGATTACAATGAGGCTCCAGAGGCCCTTTTCATATTACTCATGAATGCTAAAACCCTAGACATCCAAAAACCTAACCCTAGAAGGTGAAACGTTGAAATTCATGTGGGCCTTATAGGTAAGTTGGTGTAATTTGGTACCTCAACTTCCTAGGGTTGTAACGTTTGCATACGACCTATGTTTTAGGCACGTGATATCCCATTGGAAAGGTCTTTCAGAGAACTACACATTCTGCCGTCAGACTCTAGCTCCATTTGCAGTATGACTGTGGCGAGTCAAAAAAACAACGCTTAGGGCCCCAAAACAACCCTTAAAGTACATCAAGATGTGATGACATGGAAACTTACAAAATAAGCCAGTTGGATTAGGTGAGAGGCCACCCATATCCACCTGGAGAATGTGTGGTGCTTCAAACAACCCCAGAAGTGTATAAATCACAATTATAAAGTAGTACAAAAGGACGTGCTGAAAAAAAACAGACACGAGGAGCCAGTTGGAATAGGTGGGTGGCCACCAATATCCACCTAGATCAATCCTCCCCCCTTAGGAAGAAATGGTCTCCATTGCGTTGAGTTCCCCCATCAAGTGAGGAAACTTCTATTTGATTTGGCCCTGGGTGAGACACTTTCCTTTGTGTAGGAGTTTCCCTGCCTTGACAACCCGATAAAGTTGGATCCTTTGTTGGAAAGTTCCCTTGACCTGTGTGTCCACTATCTGATCTGTGGATTCTTGTTCCATGTAGTCAGGGTTGGGCTCTGTGGGTTTCAGTTGTTCGGCGATCTCATAGGTGTCCAATAACGGTGGAAAATATGGTCGAAGGACATCCACATTGAATACTATATGTAGATCAAGGAAGGGTGGAGTGTTGAGGTCAAAATCATTGCTACCCAATGCCTTGGTGATAGTGTAAGGCCCATAACAAAGTGGGAGAATCTTCTGATGGAGCTTGGTGAGACACTCCTTCTGCAAATGTAACCAGACTTTGTCGTCAATCTGAAACTGGTGTGGTACCCTATGTTGATCATGGCACTGCTTGTACTTAGCATTGGATTTATGCAAAATCTCCTAGACCTATTGGCGGATGTGTTGAGTCTGCTCAATGAATCTGGTGGCTTTGTCGATCGCAAACTGATCAGGGAAGAGTGTGTATGTGCGGTGGCAAGAGGAAGTGCAACATCAATGGGTCCCAAGGGTTGGAATCCCAGACCCACCTGAAATGGGCTATGGCTAGTGGAACTATGGAGAGCCATGTTGTAACTGTGTTGGACATATGGAAGACTCTCATCCCATGTATGAGGATGCTTATAATTGTACATGCGCAGGATGTGCACAATCATCTAATTGACGACCTCAGTTTGGCCATTGGTTTGGGGGTGGAAAGTAGTGGATTTTGTGAGCTTGGTGTCCAATAGAGACCAAAGATGCTCCTTCTGCAAATGTAACCAGACTTTGTCGTCAATCTGAAACTGGTGTGGTACCCTATGTTGATCATGGCACTGCTTGTACTTAGCATTGGATTTATGCAAAATCTCCTAGACCTATTGGCGGATGTGTTGAGTCTGCTCAATGAATCTGGTGGCTTTGTCGATCGCAAACTGATTAGGGGAAGAGTGTGTATGTGCGGTGGCAAGAGGAAGTGCAACATCAATGGGTCCCAAGGGTTGGAATCCCAGACCCACCTGAAATGGGCTATGGCTGGTGGAACTATGGAGAGCCATGTTGTAACTGTGTTGGACATATGGAAGACTCTCATCCCATGTATGATGATGCTTATAATTGTACATGCGCAGGATGTGCACAATCATCTAATTGACGACCTCAGTTTGGCCATCGGTTTGGGGGTGGAAAGTAGTGGATTTTGTGAGCTTGGTGTCCAATAGAGACCAAAGACTCGACCAAAATGTGTTGAGGAAGTTGTTGTCTCGGTCAGAGATAATGGTCTGTGGTATCCCAAAGTGGACCCAAACTTGTTCAAATAAGATCTTGGCAGTATCTGTTGTTGTGACAATATTCTTACAGGCTGTGAGGATGGCCATCTTCGAAAATCGATCAACGACCACAAACACGCAGTTATTTTCGTGCTTGGTGGAAGGAAAATCAGACATGTAATCCATTCAGATGGATTCCCACAGCTTCTCGAGAATAGGAAGAATGGTGTTTAAGCCTTGCTTCTTGATGGATGCCTTGGCAATGGCACGGGAAATGCAGGATCTGATATACTTGCTGACGTCGTATCAAAGTTTTGGCCAATAAAAATGTTTCTGAACACTGACCATAGTTTTCTCTATGCCAAAATTTCCTTCCACCCGACTGTAGTGGGCTTCCCAAATCAACTTTGCACGCTTTCTTGTAGGAACAAAGAGATGGCACAAGTGGCATAAGATTCTGTCATGAATGTGAAAATCAGTGATAGTGGCGCTTGTACCCAAGAGATGATATGTGGTGGCGAAGTCCGGATCTTGCTGATAAAGTTGGGGTCACTCCAATGTTTCATGTCTACAGGAATGGATCACAGTGGTGAGTACATGTAATATACCAGATATAAAATGTATGCAGAACTGAAATAAAATGCTAGTAATGGAAAAATAACAGCAATATAACCAAAACATTCACCACAATAACACTGAAATGATATCAGAATAACAACAGAAATAGCACTTTGAATCTGAAATTAATGTTCATGGGCCTCTTCGAGGGGGAAACCTCCAGTTGAGAAGAGTTCTATTACAATAATATCCAAGCTAGGGTTATCATACCCTCAAATCCTATTTATACTAAAAAGAAGAATCTAGAGGAAGATCCTTCTAGAAGAGGAAGATTCTATTAGGTCTTCTTGCATCTGCCTTATTCTATTTTATTGAAAGGCCTTATTAATATTGACCTTTATTACAACCGAATATATTGTTCTACCTATGTACGAGTTAGGACACTAACATGTCTGCCCCCTTAAAAACAGCCTTTTCCTCAAGGCTTGAGATGAGGAAATTGTTGCAGAATGATAGCTTGTTCCCAAGTGGTGTCTACTGGATTTGTATCTTTCCATTGTACTAGCACTTCCTTGATGGTTCTCTGATGTAGGCGATGCTCACGCTGGTCCAAAACTGCTTCCGGCTGTAGCCAAATGGATCCTTCTTCAGCTAACTCTAGAAGGTTGGTTTGAATTTGGCACTTATCTCCAATCACCTTCTTTAAGCATGAAACATGAAAAACAGGATGTAGCTTCGAATTGTTGGGCAAAGCTAACTAATAGGTGACTTGTCCCAGATGCTTGAGTACGGTATAAGGACCATAAAATTTGGGCGCTAGCTTCTGAAAATTCTCGGCCTTGAGGGAATTTTGCTTGTAAGGTTGCAGTCCAAGAAACACTTAATCCCCTTCTGCAAATTG
>SNQJ01S0204888.1:1677-13066 GCA_010110895.2 Picea sitchensis | reverse complement strand
TGTTGGTTCTTACACTAAGAAATACAACAATGTTACAATAGATACAAATTATACAATAATGGACAAGCAAGATACAAAGCAACTAACTTGTAAATAAACTTGAATGTGCAGGTAAAGAAAGATGCTCAAAGGAAAGTACAACCACAACACATCAAGCCAACTATCCCAAACAAAGAGTGCCTCTAAAGGATGTGCAACTCAAAGGGGAAGTTTCACCGGCATATACAACCACAAGCTCCAAACAATGAAGATGTCTCCAAAGGAAGCGCAACTTCAAAGGAGTAAACCAATTAAACCACAACACAACTTGAACTCAAAATTAAACGTTGAAAAGAGGCCTCCAAGGGCTAATGTGCAACTTTAGTTCACTTATTTAAACCCACAAGATGCTTAAAGTAAATTTGCATGTAGATGTAAAAGTAAAGTGCTTGCAATATAACTTAAGCATAAACCATAAAGATACCAATGTAGATTGCCCAAGGTTAATGTGGATTGATTAGGATTAGTTAAGTAGTTAATGTGTGAATCCTAGGCTAAGTGACAACCAAAGAACTCTCCCCGCTTGTACCAAAAGAATTGTTGGGTGCTCAACAAGTGAGGCAAACAAGGCCAAACCCTAGCTCCACAGGTCAATCCGGGAACAAAAGTACTCCACAATGAGGACACCTAATGTCGTGAGACCATCCCTGATCTAGCACCCCCTGCTTCTTCCTTAAGTTCTTTTTTTGTTGGCAAAGTTGACACAGTGGTTGGTGACTGTTATCTCCTAACCTAAGGATAACTACGGAGATTATGTCTCGAGGCCCACAGGTCCTAGACATGGAGTACCTAGAGCCAGATCGACTTGAGCATAGCCCTGGACGGCCCATCCTTTCATTCTTCAGTGCCTCCACTTTTTCAGCAACAACAACATCCATCACCTCAGCCTGGTCCTGCAACAGAGATGGATCTTCCTCCATGAGGTAATGAGTCTGGGTATCATGGTATGTGTCACTCTAATCCTCAAAACCCTTGAATATGTGCATTTAATTCTTTTTTCTTCTAACATGTGCTTGGATCTTATGCTTTTCAACTTGACCACACCTGGGGGAATGACAGGATGCCCTAGTAAGCTGGTACCCATAGGGTTTGAGTTGCCACTGGGGGGATTCATGAAAGGCCATCGTTCGCTCCCACCATACTTATTGTTATCCATCAAAGTTGCACTAGGATGGACTTCCAACAAGCCGCCAAAGTTTGAACATTTTCATGTTCAAAATTTAGAGTTCAGAAGTTCAGTCGGTCATAAAGGCCAACCTTTTTCTTTTTTTACATTTCCATAAAAAATTGTAATAAGAGAAGTTGCACGATGAACTTGTAAAAGGTCTTAGCCACCTTAAATCCTAAGCGTGAGTTATACTATGGAGTGTTTTTTTTACTTACTAATTATATTTTGTCGTTTTCAGGCAATTTATAATTTATGAGTTTTTTCACTCAATCTCTCCAGAGCCGGAGTATATGCCCATGGTTAGGCTTGAGCATGGATCTAAGCCTAGTGTCTAATGTATATTACCATGCTAAACATTCTCCTAGAGTCTTATGGAAATGTACTAAGTCCCCCTTAGGATTTTTTCATTTTTTCAGTTAATTAAAAAATTGCCAAAATTCGGCAATTTTTAATTAAAAAATAAAGATGTATTAAAAAAGTGGTACTAGGGGACTTAATATGCCATGGGGATGCTCATTTTTGGACCTAGAGCACCCATATTACCTAAATACCCACTTAGTTGAGCAAAAATAGTGATTTTAATCGCTTAAAAGTCATTTTTGCTCACAAAACCCAAAAAAGTCAAATAAAATCATAAAAAATCAGCAACGGCAAAATTAAAGGAAACATGTGGGGACATGTTGGAAGCAAAATAAAATATCAAGAGGCAAGGTGGCACCCCTAGGATGATGTCAATGGATCAAAGGCATGGTGTATGGCATGTGTAGAGGATTTATAACATGTGCTCAAAAGGAGGTGCGCACCTCTCCCTTGAGGTGGTGCATTCTCCAAGGGAGATCCCCTCCCAAATCCTTAACTCACCCAAGTGGCTGCAAGGTGGCAGTTTTGTAAACATTTGGCGTGAGGAGAAGGCTACAACTCGCCCCTCCTCCTCTTACACTTGCTCTCATCCAAGCAACTCGCCCCTCACACTTGGCATGCGCACCCCTCTTTGGATCTTCACCCAAAAGTGTATAAAGCAAAGGCATTCGCCCTCTTGTGAGTTAGTTGGAGCTCTTGGAAGAATCACTTGTGTAATCATTGTTATTGTACTATCATTCTGTTGAGATTTGTACCTTGGGAGGTGTTCCCCATGTGCTTTTGTCCTCCTTAGCACATGTGGGAAGGATTAGACACTTTGTACCTAGTACTTTTGTCTATTTTCACTTTGACTTTGGTTAAAGTGAATTTTGGTCACTTTTGGACAGCGAAAGTGAGTATTAAATCACTGTGGTGATTTTGGAGACATAAAGTGAACTTGAAACTTAACTTAAAAAGTGGATTATGATTTAGAATTATTTGGTGTGATCTCATCCATTGATTTGGATGATCTCAACCATTAATTCTTAGGTTTCCTACTCTTACCTAAAGAGGGGCAAAGAGGAGTCTAAGGAGGGTGCATTGTTTCATGGAGAGTTTTGTTCATGAGGGAGGAGAGCTCTAGCTATGGAGATGAGATCAGTTGCATGAGGTTTGGTGGAGGAGGCCGCTAGCTTTCCTTGTGTGGATAGCTTGGAGCGGCTGCTTCTATTTTATTGGAGACATTCTTACGTTGGGGAGAGCATGAGCTTGTGACTTATTCCTTCTGAGTGAGATTTCTAACCATCAGATTCCAGTGAGTCGAGTTCGCGAGTGAGGACATCGAGAGAACTTCATTCTGTGGAGGGGTTTCCATTACAGCATCACAGTTGATTTAAAGACTACAGTGTGGTTGGCGGTTTCATGAGAGCTTTCGCTCGAGGAAGCATCTGTGAGAACTTGTATATCAGATCAGTTTGGGTTGCTATTGTATGAGGTTCCATCATTTATTGTGTTCTTGTAACCCTTCTTCTGCTTTCCTCTTATATACATATAGATCTCAAAGCTGGTTTTCCCGGTTTTGTCCAAGGTCATGTTGACCAAAAATCACGTGTCTTCCACAAATGCATGATATTAATTCTTAGATATGTTCATAATCAGCTGTAAGCGATGTATTAGGTGTGTTGTATTTATTTGAGATGCATGTACCTAATTTCCCATTGAAGCGACATGCTAGAGCACCATCAGAATACAACCATAACAATCGGCTTAAAATAAACATGATTGTTGGCTGTTATAAAACAGTTGAAAACTAAACAAGAAGACAGTAGAACTTAGAGCCTTTCTTTGGTCTAAGACAGACCAAGAAGGCAAGTCGATAGGACCTGGAATTTTCACACATTCTATATTGGAATAAAGAAAATCTTTGGAGGCAAACTTGGTGTGGATGCTCATTGTCTTGTACCAAATTTTGAGGTGAAATTGTTTTGATGCATTTCTTTCAATTAATTAAATTATGTATGATCTGAAACTTTCTTGATTCTTAGATCAATTATCTTTCATTTAACAAGATTTACTAAGCTAGCTTGCATTTTTTAAATCTTGTTGATTCTCCTATGTAATCAAAGAATTCCTTCTTGTTTGATTAATATGCTTTCTAGATTTCATATGTAAAGGATACCACTATTTGGCCGTTTGTTTGTAGTGTGTTGAAGCTTGTGGGATCTCATACTTAGGAGGTGGAGCTTGCTTGTATCCTCTTCATCTTGAGATTAAGAAAGACAATAACCCCTCTTACATACCGGGAAGACTCAAATTGCCCAAGGACATTCCAAGCACAAGCTTGTTCTTCTCCTCTCTTTAAATCTAAAATCTTTGGGTTACTAGTTGCTTACTTTATCTTAGATATATATCAGATTTAAAAAACCTTCTTATCTAAGTTAGTAAGTTGGTTTAAAGGATTGAATCTAGAGTTCATGTTTCAATTGTATCATCTTAAACTAGATCTACAGCTCAAAGAAAAGTCAATTTTTTGCAATTAATTTACTTCTAAATTTTAAAGGCTAAAAGTTGAATTGTTTCAAAGATCTTTTAACTTCATATATGGCAATTAGAGTGCCTTTATATCGTTGTTTTAAAACAGCAGAAAAAGACCCTAAGGAGACAATCCCTTTAGCTTGCTCTTCTTAGTTCATTTTGCTAAATTTTGCTAATTTTACTTAGTCAAATTTTGGGACTTTCCTACTAATAACCAAAAAACACTTCCAAAGTGTTTTGGGCATCTTTGTGTTTGTTCCTTGTTTGTTGCAGGTTGACGAACAGATAAAAGGAAATTATGTCCGTTTTTAGTGAAGTTAGAATCGAGGGACCAGGGAGCACCTTGCACAATAAACATTTGTAAAACTTTGTGGGCCTTGTGACCCCTAATGAATGGTCTAGAATCACTTCCTTAAAGTTTTGTACAAGTTCTTTCTAATAAAATTAGTGGGGCTACAAGCTCTCACTTTCATCCCCCGGGGAGCGATTGTTGTTCGATTGGTGGTGTCAATTTTTTTTTTGCAATTTTAGCTTATATTTAATTTTCATAACTAAAAGATAAGCTAAAGTAATTTTCAATTCATCACAAAGCACAACAAACAATCTAGATGGAATTTCTTTTGCAAATTAGTAACACCTAATTGCTAGATTAGCTTTACCTTCTTGCAATTTCAAGTTGGAAATAAACCATCCCCTCGGCTCCTCAAAAGAGGTAGCATGAATTGATGTGGATTAATTAGTCTCACATTTAAATTTCAGTATTTTATTTTCGGTTTAAAATAAACAAATTCCCCTCGGCTCTTAGTGCGGTTCCTGACCATTCCAATTGCGAGCTAGTCTCGAACTGCTAGAAGTAGGATTTCCTTACGTTGTGTTAATTAGAGTGATTGATAGTTTAATTAGGACAATCTCTAAAGTAGTTAGCTTAATCTGTGAGGAAAGCATGTGAAGTGACACCAGTAAAGCAGAGCCTCGGGACTTGGCTTCCTACCTGTTTTGGACATCCGGCACTTTGAGTGAGTTTTCTTGGTGAGACCATTGGGTTTTGGTAAATCTCTCCACAAGTTTCCAAACAAAAAGCTAACCTCTAAAAGGAGGCCCAAACCATTTCACTCATTCAACATCAATTTATCTTAATAAAACACACGAACTACGTGCCCACGATTCACTTTAAGGCAGAGGTCTCAATTTTCACACTCTCTGAAATACGGGCTTCTTTTATATATTGGTTATCTTCTTTAAAGCAAATTTTAAATTTACTTGCATAAAAAGCGTGCACGGTATCCTTTTTTTATGCAAGTATTTGCTTGATGTTATATCGTGGATAAATGATTGGTTTATGTGTATTTCAATTCATTGTTGATTGTTGAATGAAAGAATAAACTCCTAGTTAATTTCTTGTACTTACATTAGTTCAAGCCTTAGATTATATTCTTTAGGGACTACCCCTTGGCAGCTAGGAGTTGGCCTAGGCGAGGAGGAGTTGAGGATTAGGTGACAACACACTAACTTCTAAACGCCCCCAAAGAAACACAAAGTGGATTGAAGATTTCTTCCGTCTCCCAGGTGTGTATCGCGGCTGTATTTTGCTTATTCTTGAGATAAATCTTTCTATTCCCGAAGCTCACGACTTGTTTTCCCTTGTTTTACTTAGTTTTGATGCTTGTAGTTTATGGAAATAGAGCCAACCATGCAGCTGACTCCGCCATTCAATTAACTAGGTATTCTACAAGAATGAAGTTAAGAATGCCTTCTCAATTCATTCTTGCACCTAAGAAGGTTTATGAGAGGAGGTTAGCTAAAG
The DNA here is from genome assembly GCA_010110895.2 of Picea sitchensis. Classification (NCBI taxonomy): domain Eukaryota; kingdom Viridiplantae; phylum Streptophyta; class Pinopsida; order Pinales; family Pinaceae; genus Picea; species Picea sitchensis. Next base: position 7,181 of record SNQJ01S0204888.1, on the reverse strand, counting down.
CCTCTTTTAAGTAGAGTATAGTCATTTAGGAGGAGCTGAGTCCATTCGATATCCACTTTTTTTGCTAGTAGTAGTTTTACTTCATAAATGGCCATATATGCTCCATGTGATTTTAGTGCAATAAATAATTATCAACATGCTATTCCTGAAAAGGCAATTAGAAAATTCCTAGTTTTCAAGGAAATAATACCATTTCAGCTAAGATGCATGTCAAGTCTTTCATGAGGTGTATAAATAAATGGTGTGTTGCACACAATTATGAAGATGTCAAAAGTGAAGTTAGTTGTTCTATCCTTAGAAGATGATACTTCAGACTGGTATGAAGACAAGCAAATAACTCTTTCAAGACCTTGAAAGAGCTCATTGATACCTTTACTTTGAAAGAGTGGGGAGAAGAGATCATCGTCATCTTCTAGCTACCCTCAACACAATAAAAAAAAATGAAACCATGGGCGGAGTTCAACAAAAGGTTCCAGCGAACTAGTGTCAAGCCATGCACCACGAGATATCAAACCTCGAGTGCTATCTTGATCTACATTGAGGCATTTGGTGGTGAATGAGATATCAACTAGAGATAAGGAACCCTGGAGCCTCAAAGCAACTCAAAGAAACGTAACAAGATTGATAAAACATGCAAGCATCAGGAAAATCAAACCTTCCAGGATTCACAAAAGGCAGCTCTTCAAAACTGTGAGAGTCTAAAGAAAAAGCAACAGTTCCAGATAATAAAGATCCATCATATGACCCTTTAAAGGCCATAGCAGAGATGGTTAAAAGAATGGAAGCCACTCATGCTACCAACTTAGTGCATTCTGAGAATAGGTTGATAGCCATGGAGAGGTCCCAAAATGCGAGAATAGCGATTCCAAGCTGAGGGCACATTGTGAAAGATGGCAAAGAAAACTCCTCAACAAGAACAAAAGCCACCTAATCAGTTAGAATCTAATAATGTGGTAAATGAGGGACATACCACCACTTTGTCCCTAGAGCATGTGAGTTTCATGAAGAGTCCCCTTGTCCAGTATTTTGTCAAATAAATGAGCATGGCCTCCCTCAACAAACAACAAATGGGGCATTCAAGAAGCTCTAACCACATAAAGAATTTTGGAGAAACTCACCCATTATCAATGGACTATTTGGTTCAAATGCAAGAAAGAAGTGAGCAAGCAAATGAAGTGGTTGAAGAGTATGATAATGTCACCAAGGTGTATGGACACAAGCCTATGGCGAGATCCTTGAGATGGCCAGACATAAGGGAATAGTTACCAAGAAAAGGGAGAGAAGTTGCAAGCAAATCTCAAACAAAATTTTCCCAAGCCTTCTCCTCTTCCAATTCTTGATCTATCTATTGATTTTGGTAGTTGGATTTCAAAATGCTAAAATAAATGATTCGATATCCCAGGACCTTACGAAAAATTCCTTCACAAAGGAAAAATTACTTAAAACAATAAATATACCTAATGGTAAAAAGGTTGTAAAAAATAAAGAGGTTGATAAGAATCGAGGAAAAGAAAAGAACTACACAAAGATCCACCGATGGTTTTAACCGACAGAGATAGAACCAAGGAAGAATCCCCTTTCTTTGTGTCTCTAGAAATAAATGACCGATGGTTACATAACTATATGTATGATTAGGGAGCTTCATCCAACATCATTACTAAAGGAATCATGCAAAGAGTTGGACTTAAAGTTACAAGACCCTATCAAAACATTTGTGCCATGGATTCTAGGGAAGTTGAAACCATTGGGATTATCATAGATCTGCCAGTTAAGCTAGCCTTCCACCAAGATTTTTCTTTTGAAAAGGATGTCCTTGTAATTGATGTACCAAATGCTTAGGGTATGCTTAGCTCAAAAAGTGGAAACTCACATGGGTGGTTACATAAACGTGGATTTATCCTTTGCAACTATCCCATACCCTCCTCCATCAACAAAAAGTTCCAGGCTCTTTAGAGAAAAGGAAAGGAAATACCATATAGAAGACCTTAAAGAGCAGTTCAATGAGTTCCTATGCCAAACATCCGAGATGGGAAATTTCTCTATTTGTTCCAACTTCCTAGCACTAAATTTGAAGAGAAGTTTAAGGATGAAAAGGAAAGTAATAAAGATTGGAAGATGAACTTTGATGGTGCACACATTCAAGATCAGGAAAAGGGGCTAGGATTGTCCTAGTTTCACTAACAGGAAAGTCTTACAATTTTGCATTTAGATTAAAATTTGATGCAACAAATAATGTGGTGAGTATGAAACACTTCTACTTGGCCTAGAAATTGCAAAGAATATGGGGATAAAATAATAAATGTCAAGGGTGACTCGGACTTAGTCATTCTCTAGGTTAAAAAAATAAATTTGCATGCAAAGTGAAAGATTAAGGAGATACATAAATGCAATTTGGGATGCCATGGAAATGTTTGATGCTATGGATCTCATTTAAGTTCCTAGGGATCAAAACGATTCCTTGACAGTTTGGCGGAGTTCTTGCAGCTTCAACCCTCCAACCCTTAAAAGATTTAATCAAAGGAGAAGGAAAAGTGGAAATAATCTTTAGACCTTCAAATCCAGACAATATTGATCATTGGAAAGTCTTCAGAGATGACAAACAAATCATAAGATTCATTCATAATGTTCAAAAATTCTCAGATTTCAAAGTGGGATTATAAGAAAGAGGCAAAAGATTATCCTGAGGAGGATGACTCGGTAAGAAATCTAGCCCCTAGAGGAATAATTGCTATAGAAAAGATCTTTAGCCGGTATGACATGCACAAGAAGAAAAGAGTAATAAAGGCAGCAGCTATATGAAGTAAACATTGGGACAAAAAGAGTCCCAAGACTCATAAAAATCAGAAAGGGTACTTCAGAAAAAGAAGAAAACAATTAATAAGTCTTGTCGGTGAGTATAGGGATGTATTTTGCTTTCACGTATGATGAACTCAAAGCTTATAAAGATGATGTATTTCAACATACTATCCCACTCAAAGAAGACACAAAACCTTTCCGGCAAAAACTTAGGTGAATAAATCCTAAGTTGGCACCTTTGATTCAAGCAGAACTCAAAATGATGTTGGATGTTGGCATCATTGCCCCAACAAGGCATTCTTCATGGTGTTCTTGGTGGTAGTTAGAAAGAAAAATGGAATAAGACTATACATAGATTTTAGAAATGCGAATCTTGCATGCATTAGAGATAATTACCCTTGCTTAACATACAAACTCTTTTGCAAAGAGTTGTTGGGTCAAAAATAATGTCTATGTTAGATGGTTTCTGGGATGCAATCAAGTGTTGGTGAGGAAAGAGGATCAAAATAAGCCAACTTTCACCACACCATGGGGCACCTTGAGTACCTTAGAATGCCCTTTGGATTATTAAATGCGGGGGCCACATTTGAAGAGCCATGGATTTTTGCTTTCCACAGTTGATGGGGAAGATCCTTCGAGATATACTAGGATGATTTGACTATGTTTTCAAATGAAAGATCTGATCATATAAGTCATCTCGGACAAGTGTTTGAAAGATAATGAAAATTATGGCATCTCCTTAAATCCAGCAAGTCAATCTTAGGAGTTGATGAAGGAAAAATTGTTGAATCATATCATAACAACAGATGGGGTGAAAATGGACCCGGAAAGGGTGCAAGCCATACAACAGGTTCCTTTACCCAAAACCAAGAAAGCCTTGCAATCCTTCCTTGGTCAAATTAACTTTGTAGAAGGTTCATCCCAAATTTGGCGGAAACTTTGAAGCCCATCCAAAGACTTTTAAGAAGGATGTCAAGTTTGAGTGGACAGAGAAGGAAGAAGAGCTTTCAAAAGTATTAAAGGAGTATTAAGGGCCGCCAATTGGTAAATCTCTTGTATATTAGTCAATATGTAAAGACTTTCAAATTTTCTCCCTTTATGCAGGATACCTCTTTTGAGGTGTTGCTCCAAAGAATGATGATGGTCATGAGCAACCCATTGCTTTCATGAACAAAGCATTGCGAGATTAGAGCTTAATTATACAACTATGAAAAGCAGAGTATGCTTTGAGGTCAGGGCCCTTAAGCATTTTTAGTCTACATAGGATATTCAAGAGTTTTGGGGTATGTTGGCCTATTCAACTAGGGTCAACTCATGTGCCATGAAAGATATACATCATCGAGGCCTTAAGTATGTCGAAGATAGTATTGGTTCTACTTGGGCATTTTATGCCTCCGGCACAAAAATTTTGTAAGCAAATGAAATTTCCGCACCCTTGTGTGGATTAATAATGTAATAAGTGCATGGATCATAGTTAGGTCGAGGTACCTTGGGATGTTTTCATTGGGAGAGTTCTTTTCATAGGGGTTTTATCCTCAAGTTGTCAACTGGGTTTTTTAGCTTGGTTGATTTCCCATAAGTTTTTTCCTCACACATGAAATAATTCATCCAAAGTGGTGAGCGACGTTCTAATGGTCTCATCCTTTGGTATGTATTGTTTAGGAATGATGTAAATGACCATGCTAGACATTGTAGAAAGTTTGGCGGAATTTAAATTAGAATCTGAATAGGTTTTTAATTAATTAAATTTAATTAATTTTTCAGGTTAGATTTTAATTATTTAATTAATTAAATGTTTTGAGCAAATATTGTAAAAGCTGGGTCTTTGGGTTTTTGATAGAATTTTTATTGCTCAAAAGAAATGGAATGGCACCCCTACACCCATAGACCAATTTCAGCTCAGTCGGACAAGTTTGCTATGCATTTTGTCCACGAGTCAAAGTCAGTCAAAACAACAATTTTTTTTTTTTTTTTTTTTTTTTTTTGTAATTTTTGTAAAAAAAAGAGTTAATGGAGTTAGTTTGAAGGTGGAAAATAACAAGATCAGACTTTACCTAACCTGCTCCTAACCCTCCCAACCTTTTTTTCAACCTATTCTAACCCCTTGCCACCTACACACTCAAAATTCATGGCCCCTAGGGTGATTGACGTTTTCCTTGGTGGAGATTGTTGTGACTCATTTGGGGCCCCTCTCATAACTTATGACTCCCTTTAACCCCAACATCACCTCTTATGATGATCCCCCTCCTTTTTCTCATTAATCCCCCTCCATTTCTTCATTTTTCACCTTTTTTGCCCCTTCCAAGAGAATTCATCCCCCTCTTCTAGAAACTACATGATTTTTAAAAAGTGTTGGACCTCTCCCCTTTCTTGGCATCAATCCCAAGGCCTCCCACACCTCTTTGCTTGATCCCAACACCTCCCACACCTCTTTGCTTGATCCCAACACCTCCTACATTTTTCTACACCCTAGATCTAACTTTCAAACCCTAGATGGTGTGCCCTAGCCTTGAGATCTACTCTTATGCTTGGTGGTGGACACTTGACATTGATCCAAGAGAGGTAGGTTTGTCTCTCCAAGTATAAATAGATCTCTCTCCTCACTCCCAACTCACCATTCTTTGAGCTAGTGTTACTATACTGAAATTTCATCTCACTCTCTTGCTCTTGCCATCTTGTCATTTCATTCATATGCTCTTGGGAGTCTT
>SNQJ01S0204887.1:0-16528 GCA_010110895.2 Picea sitchensis | reverse complement strand
TTTTTATAAAATTTTGGCGATTTTTAAGGTAAAATAATTTTATCCTATAGAATTTGGGCGAATCATTTTTAAAATAGCGAATCTCGTTTTTGGAAAACCCATGGAAAATTAGCCCATGAGCGAAATTTAGCCCCTAAAATCATCCATGGCTAAGAGTGATGAGCAGTGTGGTCTAATGCTGGGAGGTTTATGGAAGGTTTGCATGCAGATGGTGGTTTTTTCTCCAGTTAAAAGATAAGTATAATTTTTGTTCTTAATTATGTATGCTATGCATGTATGTGATTCTTGAAATGTTATCATGTGTTTCGTTGCATGTAGAATTATTGTCAATTCCATTTGATTCTGTATGGTAGCAGTAATTCTGTGTTATTTGTTTTAAATTCATTATAAATGCATGTTATATATATATATATATGTCTTTGTGTGTGTGTGTGTGTGTGTGTGTGTGTGTGTGTGTGTGTGTGTGTTCCTTTGTGACGTTGCCCAACTGTTGGTGGTTGGGGATGTTACAAATTGGTATCACAACTAAGTGAAGTGTATGAGTAGTGGCGTTTCCCTACCGTTGATGGCTGGGGAGGTTACGAATTGGTATCAGAGCCATGGTTTCGACACTGAACCTGGATGGGACATGTTAGTGGTTAACGAGACAAATATTTTAGAGTGAATTATTGTCGAAAGGGACCAAAATTCGAGGTTCAGAGCATTCTTGGGTGCAAGGAGTGCATCGACAGAGTCTTTGACTCAAAAATCTCAGGAGAAATAGCTTGATTTTTATCATGAAGGGACGTGAATATCTATTGTACGGAGTGAAAAGATACAAAAGTTGAATAAGTGTCGAAGAAACCCTCTAAGGAGAAAGGGGTTCGAGAAACGAAGCTCGGGAGGTGTATCGGTATTATAAAACCATGACAGATGTGCTATTGGGCCGTAGAGTAATGTGAGTTTTGGAATCTATTTAGGAGAAGGAGGACAATTCCTGACCATCAAATCTAGAAAAGTTGTGAGGCAATTAGCTATGAGTTCCTTTGGAAATCAATGGAGTAATGAAGTTCATCTATGTTGTTGATCCGAGAGAGAGGATACGTGGCGAAAATCCATGGACTTTGGGTGAAATCACTTCGAGAGAAAATGAGTGTGGAGAGATTGAAAATCCCGAAGACCGAAGTCCCCGAAGTGGATCTACACCATAGATTTGAGGGGAAGAGATCGACCATTGGATTGGGCTGAAGTTGGACCAAAACCATCGAATCAACCCAAGGGTGGAAGTTATGGTGAAGTATGAAGGATAGAGAATTCCTGAATCTTCAAAGTCCATAGTAATCTGGACCATCCGTCAAAACGGACCCATGTCAGCAAATTGGCTTGTTCGGGATTTCAATGTTCAGGAGAATTAGTGTGTGTTGAGGAGATAAATCCCGAAGCCCGAATCTCTGAAGCCTCAAAGAGACGAAGTGGTGAGTCATGATTATCTCATCTGGTTGAGGTGGGCCTCTCTTATACCTGCCAAATGCCCCCCACGCGGAATGTTGACAGTTGTACTATGTGGGCCCTGAGGTTACATAACATAGTTAAAGGTCAGTGGGCCCACACTAGCATTGATCATGATACATCCATATCGATGGTCAGGAGGAATTGAGGGGACCCAAATTGCACAGGAATTAATTTCTCAGGGTGTTCCCAATATCCAAACCACATTTTTACTGGGGGGTTACGTGTCAGCGTCAAAGGAATTGCGGGATGAAAGGTGGGTTACTCCAAACCTCGGATGCATGCCCCCGCAATTTGAAAGGCGTTAAGTGATGTGACTATTTGGTATCTTAGTTCAAGTATAGAAACCGTGGGTCCCAGTGAACGCATGGCACCAGTTGCAAAGTCCAGAGACTTGACACACCAGAAGAATGTTTCATAAGGGAACGAAAGGAGAAACTTTCAAAAGTTTCGTAATGCCAAGGTGACGAGACGTAATGATGTCACCAAAGGTGACATGGAAGTGTTCGTAGATTAACAGTTCGGGGTGTTGGGGGTGTGCGGATGTGAAATTCTATGAATTCCCGAAGCTCCAAAGTCTTAGAGCTTAGATGCCTGAAGTTCCATAGTGGGTGTCAATCATTGGATGTTGGGTATTCGTGGACTGTTGATTCACCCTACTCGTGAGTTCATCAATCCGGAACTCCGAGATATTTGTTGTGATGTGCTTTGAAAACTCCCGAAGTCGGAGGCCTGAAGTCCCTAATAAGTGCCTATCAACCTAGAGCTTGGCCAAAGTCCATGGTCATATGGGTTGGGGGATAAGAGAAAGGGGATAGTGCCCGAAAAACATTATTGCAGAACAATGAAGAGCTCAAAAAGAAAATATCTACTGGGATTCTTGATTGCTCGAGAACTGTAGAATGAAATCTAAAAGTTTCTTTAAATTAGATTGGTTTATGAATACTGTGTAATTTTTTAAGGAATGATGGCTTGACAAATTTTATTTGACTTCACATTGTGTTTTTAGAGTTAACGATTGTCAGAAACGAACCGAATTTCCTCTTAGTGCAGAGAAATGGAGGAGGCACAGAATGCTTCCAGTTCATAGAATGAAGCTAGAGGAATGGATGTCCATTTGGGAGTTAAAGGATCGAACTCCAATGGGCATGGAGAAGAGATATATAAGGAGGGAAACATGATGAAAATCATTGAAAGATTGTAGAAATATGTCTAGACTCACCGAGCATATAACATAAAGCTCGTGAAAACTAGGGAACAACAGGGAGAATTCAACATAAAGTTGATACAGAGCCTAGAAAGGATAGAAAACAAATCGGATAAGGAGAGTGACTCCAGTAAATTAGGAAGTCATGGGTCTCTTGATGAAAAGAGGAAATCAAGGAGTGTTGGCAGATACCATCATCACTCCCAAGGGCACTCCAAGAGGAGGGAACATAGTAGTTCAAGCCCATCTCCTACAAGAAATCATAGGAGATCTGGAGTGGATGAACTGAAGGGTGAAATGAACAACATGAAACATCCTACTTTTGATGGAGAGCACAAGAAGGAGGAATATGTTGAGACATGGTTGCCTGGCATGAGGAAATATTTCCAACTGCAGAATTATTCCTCTCATGTAGAAGGAAGAATTGCAATGTATCAACTGAAAGGAAAGGCATCCATGTGGTGGGATCAACTTATGTAGGTGCAACACATTAAACTAAAAAATGTTACTTGGAAGGAATTCAAGAAGTATATTTCGAAAAAAAATACTTGACTAAGAGATACTATGAAAAAAAGATGAAAGAGTTCTTTGAACTCAAGCTGGGTAGCATGACCATTGTTGAATATGAACGAAGGTTTTTGGAATTGTTGAAGTATGTCCCTTTCATCAAATATGAGACTGTCAAAATTCAAAGGTATCTGAGTGGACTGTCACCTTCCATTAGTGACAAGATACAGTATGATGATCCTAAAACTATGGAAGAAACTATGAAGAGAGGAAAATGATTATATGAGCAGTAAGGAGAAAATCCCACTCTTTGGAAGGCTTGGGAAGACAAGAAGAAATTCAAGATAGATCAGAGGAAGAAGGGAACTAAGCCATCTTTTTTCAAAAATATCCCTCAAGGACATCTAGGTTTTAGAGAGCCTAGGAAGGCTGAAGTGGGTGGGAAAATGCCAAGACAACCACCTATGGAATGTTGCAGTTGTAAAGGAAATCATAGGTATAGAGATTGCCCCCACAGAAATGAAAAAGTGAGAGTTGTCCACAATGTTCAACACGAAGAAATAGTGGAGGACATGGGTAGAAGTGTACCAAGGATCTACATAGCCCTAGACAACAAGAAAGAAGAATATCAGTCACATATGATTGAAGTGGAAGGTATGATCAACAACCAAACCATTACTATTTGAATTGATTCAGGAGCTAGTCATAGTTATATAGATCCTAGAATGGTGGAAAGTTTTCATTTGCCAAGAAACAAGCATGGAAAATCTTGGTTAGTGCAGCTATCTATAGGAGCCAAGAGAAAGGTTGTTGAGTTGGTTAAGTATTTTCTAGTGGACATGAATGGACTGAGCACAAGGGTCGAATTGAACATATTACCTTTAGGTTCCTATGATTTTCTAATTGGGATGGATTGGTTGGACCAACACCATGCCATCTTAGACTGTTGTAAAAAGGAATTCAGTTGCCTAGATGAGGAAGGAAACCCAAGGAAGGTACAAGGAATCCCAAGGGTAGTTACTGTCAGAGAAATCTCAACAATGCAATTGAAGAAGTGTTACAGGAAGGGTTGCCAAATATTCACAGCTCATATGGAAGAAGAACCTAAGGGTAAGGTGTCAAATATTGAAGAGTATGCAGTATTAAAAGATTTTGAAGATGTATTCCAGGAGGTACTCAGACTACCCCCAAAGAGAGATATTGATTTCTCTATAAACCTGATGCATGGAGAAGCTCCATTGTCAAAAACTCCTTATAGAATGAGTATACCAGAGCTGAAAGAACTGCAATTGCAGCTTGAAGAACTTATAAAGAAGGGGTATATATGCCCAAGTGTGTCACCTTGGGGTGCCCCAATTCTATTCGTGAAGAAGAAAGATGGGACATTGAGATTGTGCATCGATTTCACACAGTTTAACAAAGTGACTATTAAGAACAAGTATCATTTGCCAAGGATCGGTGATCTCTTTGATCAGTTCAAGGATGCCAAGATATTTTCAAAAGTAGATCTCAGGTCAGGGTACCACCAAGTAAGGATAAAGGATGAAGACATCAACAAGACTGCCTTTAGAACAATGTATGGTCATTATGAATTCATGGTGGTGCCATTTGGGTTAACAAATGCACCCATTGTTTTCATGTTCCTAATGAATGGTGTATTCAAAGAATACCTAGACAAGTTTGTCATAGTATTTTTATATGACATCCTAGGGTATTCCAAGTCGGAGGAAGAGTATGAACATCATTTGAGGATGGTGTTTCAAGTGCTAAGAGAGAACCAACTATATGCCAAATTGAGCAAGTGCCCATTCTATCAAAAACAGATCCATAATTTGGGACATATCGTTTCAAAAGATATGATAGTTGTGGATCCTGAGAAGATAGAAGCCATTAGAGAATGGTCAGGGCCGAAGAATGTGACAGGATTCAGATCCTTTATGGGTCTAGTTGGCTATTACAAAAGGTTCATTGCAGGGTTCTCGAGGATAGCTCACCCCATCACTTCCTTGCAAAGGAAGGAGAAGAAATTTCAATGGACAGAATAATGTGAGAGGAGCTTCCATCAATTGAATCAGTTGTTAACCAATGCTCCAATCCTGAGGATTGCAAATCCAAATGAATATTTTTTAGTGTGTACAAATGCATGCAAACAAGGACTGGGGGGAGTCCTCATCTAGAATGGGTTTGTAATATGTTATGAGTCTAGAAAATTGAAAGAGCATGAAAGGCTCTATGCAACTCACAATTTGGATTTGGTAGCCATAGTGCACGCTCTGAAGAAATGGAGACATTACCTCATGGGAAAGAGGTTTGAATTAAGAACATTCCATAACAGTTTGAAGTATATGTTTGATCAACCAACCTTGAATGATAGGCAGAGTAGATGGTTGGAATTCCTTTGTGAGTATGACTTTGATATTAAGCATATTGTTGCACCTCTTTTTTCACCTAAATGAGAAAAATATGGGTGCTTACAAGCTCAGTTGGGTCAGCTAGGTAAGACAACAGTAGAGGAAAGAGTTATAAGTGTAAAGCATAAAATATAAGAAAAGAATTAAACTAAGAAGGATAAAAGCAATTAAAATATAGTGCATAAGGCCATTAGAACAAGAAACAAACAAGACTCATGCCACCAATGGAAAGGATTATATTAGTGGAAAGAAAACACCAAAGATAAAGGGAGACTTTGGGTCCCCTCTTCCTCCAAGGGAGGGTTCTTGGACCCCCAAATATTGAGCTCTTCTTACAAGCGAGGAAATAAAATGGAATGGTGAAGAGAATCCAAAGCACATCCAATCTAGAGGTGATATGAATGGCTAACTAAAATGGTACTAGCATGCTCTTGATGAGGAAAGAGGATCCTCCAAGAGAATATCAGCAGCATAAAAATACAAATGAATTCCTTGAAAATGTAGTGCACCCATGGCCTCTTTTTATAGCATCACTTTGAGGCATTATTTAATCATCTTTTAGTGTGAACAAGGGGCCATTTAGGGCACCCTTAGGTCTTTGACCAGCCACCCAGCTAGATTTAGCCAAGATTTGGATGTCAAATCGATTTGGAAGCTGAACCAGAAGTGGGTGGGAGGTCGACCAATATCATAAATGCATCATTTTGAGGGATGCGCAGTTTTTTGAGTCCATAGTCGCGCATCATGCGCATGTGTGCTTTTTCCTACATTTATGAATGGTGCATGTGTTCACGCTCCTTGTGTAGTCTTAGCGCATGATGATTTTGTTGCTGATTGTATAGTTTTGGGCCTTTTGGAAATGCATTTTTGGTCATTTTTAGTCCATGGGTGAACTGATAGTTGTTTGAAGATGTTGGAATCTTGTAACCATTTGCAGACAAAATTTCAGTGATGAAATATGCCCCCTGATGTATGAGTTTAGGAGCATACGTATAGTCGAAATAAATCAATTTTTCTTCTACTGAGAGTACCATTGTAAGAAAGAGTGATGAGGAGAGTGTCAAGAGAGATCCACTGGAGGGAGAGGGGAACCTGTAGGACCCAAACCTTTCGCAAGGCATAAAAAATAAAACTGTGTATAAACAAGGCAAGCATGCCCCATGCTCGTGTCATGTAACTCAAAAAGGTGTAATACAGTAACTGAAGCTGTGTGTTGGTGGAGATGACTGCAACACCCTCGGGGGTGGGTTGATAATACCAGAGGACAATTATGATGGTGAACAAACTCTGAAAAGAGGCGATGAAACCTATAAGAAGTGTCAATGATTCACAGACATTGATGGCCTAACAATGTTCAGAGGTCTTCGGCAATTATAAAAACAACAATGATAGTCGCAAAGTAAAACCCACCACAACATGAGAAAGTGTTGAAGTCAAATGTCATGGCGTTCAATGACAGCAGAAAGCAATGATGGTTCTCTCTGTGTCATTCGAGACTCCTCATTGTGAAGGTAATGAGAGTCAAGATATTGTTTCCCATCTGGAAACTGTGTTGATGTCGACAGAAAGGGAGACACGACTCCAAGAAGCAGAGGGCTTCATGAAATCCACTGGATGAGATCAAGAACTGGTGAGTAACATGGACGAAGTCAGATAGTGGTGAGACTCGAGACTACCCTTGGTTGGGGATAAAGGGGGTGTGGTAGCAATCGTAAAACTAGACCTAGCATCAGGGGTGGGTTAGAAAGTACCAGAGGTGTGGAAAAGTGGATAAAATCAGAGATCATGGGTACAAAGATGGTGAGATACTCAGGGTTTATAGATGATATCAACGAGAGTAGAAGATAATGGATGCCCCAACCAAGGGTGACGTGGGTTTCTTTTCCAAAAAGGAAGAAGGTCGGCAAAGGTGATGACAAAAAAACTATGTAAAATGTTGGAAACAAAGGCTTTATACAATTACAAAAGAATAAAAAATAAGTTGGGATAATTGTGCAGATACAGAAACAGGTGCCCCAGTGTAAGATGGCTTGGCCTAGGGTGGGGGCCCCATAGGTGGGTTTCTATATTAGGGAAGTGAAATGAAGGACAATTTGCAGATGGGAAAATTGAGTGTGGAAGAAATGGATGGTGAATGTTGTTGCGGAAGTGCAGTCAAGAGAGAACCATGATGGGATATCTTGGGAGTCCATTGGGTAGGTTAGAAAAATGAGGAAAAGGAGTATGCGGTTGATTCTCAAAAAATGCATGAGACTAACGGGATTCCCATCCCTAGAGGGTGAAAAAAACATGAGTGTCGAAGTGCCAATGGGGACTATGAATGGGACAACTCATGTGGGGAAGAGTGCTACCGGCTGATAGCACCAAAATGCAATGGAGGTGACGGTACTGCAGAGCCAGATATATGGACCCTAAAGGTAAATGTCAGAGGGTGTTACTGGATATGAAAATTATATTTAGAGGGAATGAATGCATTCCAGTATCGATGATATACCTGAAGGGGTAGCACTAATGGAGGATGACCAAGTACTCGCACACATGAAAACCGAATATCCGACGTGAACAATATTTGAAGATAAATAACATATAAAATTTATTCAATAAGAAGTGAATGTGAGCATGCATACCTGAGTGTGGGTATGACAAAAAATGATCCTTGGGGGCAGAGGATGAAAAGTGGATCAGGGAATGTGATTTTGTAGGTGACGAGATTCTGGTCCCGTGGCTGAAGATGGATTGAAAAACAGACATTCGGAGTGCCCGGAATTGAGTCTGGAATGTTGGCAAAAAGGAATATATATAGTTGTAGGGCCCACAATGCCACCTCATTTGTACTTGTTGTCTTAGTGAGTGGACGAGCTATTGGAGAGGAGATTTGGAGATTCCGGGCGATCGAGGCAGTTGTTGCAGGATCCGCGAGTTTCAAGTTAGTTGTTGTATCCTCCTACATAGGACATAGGGTTTTGTTTTTTGGGTAGGATTGTATGAGGTTCGTACAGGGGGTTTTAGTGAGTGTGTCCCCCCTAGTGTGCGGGTGATAAAAGGATTCACGTGCATGAGTGAACGGCTATATCCTAGACAGTCGCGCACGGGGGCCCTAAAGGGAGGAAAATAAGTGCACATGGGGTGTGCACCTGTGCAGATCACAGTTGCACATGCATGTGTGTCTGTGTTCCTAGCAGTCGTGCATGTGTACACAACTGTGTAACCAATAGTCGTGCCCTAAGGTGCGTCTGTTTATGTGATAGGGGCACATGTGTGTGCCCCTATATCGTCAATAGGTGCGCTTGAGTGCGGGACTATGGTATAAATAGGTGTACATATGTGCACGCCTATGGGAAAAAACAACTATGCCTTTGAGGCAAAGATGAAAAGTGTAAATATTTGACTTTTTGGAGATTTTCAGATGTTTTTATGGGTTATGATTGCTAATTGAGTACTGTATATGTGGATGCAGGTGACCAGGTTTGACGATGTCGATTCATTGGAGGGAGAGGGATTGGTCATTCCTGAGGGAGGCAGTGACCAATGAGGATCCAGTGGTTCATGATACTTTGGCAGCTTGCAGGCTACTGAAGTTTTTTGAGTTCCCCCTGATACGGGCCCAGGAGTTTTTACTACAGTTCCTGATTAGGATGTGGGATCTGAATCAACATTGCTTCATTGTGCGGGGTGAAGAGTTGGCCTTCACGGCCATGGAGGATATATACTTTCTGACTGGGCTCCTGTTTCGGGGAACCCCATTACCAGTAGATCCCGTGCTACCTGGGGATGGGCAGTTGGTTACCCTAGCCCAGAGGTATTGTCTAGGGGAGAAATTCATGTCAGGTTATGTGGTTAGAATTGGGGTGATGGCTTCCCTTGTACATAGTTGCGTGGAAGCGATGGTGGTGAGAGTATACAGGTCTCTCGCGACTCAGTGGATCAGTGGGGTTTAGCTAAGGGTGATGTAGAGGGCACTGGCAGGTGAGAATTTCACCTGGGGAATGATGCTACATGCCAAGATGGTAGGGCATATTGACAGGTGTTGTGCTGCAGACTCAAGGGAGTTCTTCTTTGGGTCTATCATGGTGGTGTGGTTTTTAGAGAGGGTGTCGATGTTGCACCCTAGAGTTCTTTTGGGCACACTGGGGGTGTGAGAGATGTGACTGAGGCGGTGGGGGCGNCGCTTGAGATTGCACGAGTGTGGTGTCAAATGCCACAAATAATTCTCCAGTACTCGTATAGTGGGGTAGACTTCCAGGAGGACCCAGAGATGGTGCTTCCCCCTAGCGAGGTGTTTGACCAGAGAGGTATGTGGATGTATTTTATTTGATGATTTGATAGTTATATAGTATAGCATATATAGTTTCATTTATGTATGTATGTTGATGCTATCATTTGTTTTTTGTGTGTGAAGATGTGGGACCACATAGTCAAGAGATTGAGCTGGTCAGGGTGCCAATGAGACCACCACGAAGAGAGCCACAAGCTGGGGAGAGATGACAACGGGATGAGGGTTGTGCGAGGTTGGATGAGGGGGAGAGAGAAGGTTAGAGGAGTTGATTTGATGAACCTAGGGTAGGGCCTTCACATGCTCCTCCGACGGAGGTCAGGGGAGAGTTCAGGGATATTCATTGTCATCTGGAGGTGATGCTACAGAGAGTGCATGAGGGCATGTGGTCACGGATCCAGGATGAGGGAGTCCTGGAGCAGTGCGTGGGTGTTTTGTTGGTGTGGAGGACTGTGGTCCAGAGAATATTAGTAGCAGGTGTTGTGATGACTGGGCGGTTTCCCCCAGGGCCAGAGGGACCGATAGCTAGTGGGGTACCGCCTCCCAAGAGAGGGCCAAGTGGTGGTTCTCTAGAGGCACCATGAGTGTCTCTATATGTACTTTTGTATTTTTTTGATATTTATATAGGCCTATGAGCCTACTTGGTGTGGTGACACTAGTTTTGTATCGATAGGGGCAAGGTTGTTCACCGGCCTACAGATGTTGTACTTGTAATATATATATTTTTTGTAAACATTTTGATGGAACATTTGACCTAACCTCTTAACTCAACAAAAGTATGGTGATCTTGGAAACCTTCTCTTAATGCTTTTCGAGCACAGAAACAAAATTCTAAAGAATCACAAGTAATCACTTACCCTCGTAAGGTCCGATAGACCAATTAGGTCTCAGTGGACGTTAATCATCATCATCATCATCATCATCATCATATATGGATATACATTTTGGGATCTTTGTGATGTTCACATGTGTTTTATGTTTTTTGTTGATGATGTCTAATTTATATGCTGTGACATATTATTGATGTTTGATGTAGGTGCACTAGTAGCTTGATGTGATAAATGCCATTCTAACACTAGGTTAGTCATGTTATCTTCTATTTGATTGAGTTTCCTTGGAATATGTGTAAATGTAATGGAGTCAAAATGTTGAGATAAAATTCTAACTTGCAGGTATTTGCGAAAGAAGCAAGGATTGTGGACATGATACACATTGTTGAGTTGAAGAAAGACAAGTTGGGAATATAGTAAGATGCTAAGGTGACAAATATGATGGTGGCTAGCCTCAACAAGGAGACCAATGACGACAATGTATTCTGCTTGATTGTTGGTTGTTGAGCCCAAACATATGCCGCTGGAGTGGAGCAGTTCATGTGAGGGGGAATAGAGGGTCCAAGCGGCCGAAGCGAGATTCTATGTCCAACGGCCAGCTCCGTCGGCATAACCAATGTGGTAGGCCGATGGAGGAGGCATTTGTCAATAACAAAAATGGTAAATTAGAAGCAATGTGTGTGGAAGGAAGATTAAAAACTATAAAAAAAAGTGTATGAAAAAGAAAAGCCTAGTGTAGAATGGCTACACTTAGGTGTAAAATTTATTTAAGTACAACCCGTTGATGGGTTCTTTGAGAGGGTGGCCTTCGGAAGAGGCCAGAATGTATGCACCTTTAGTGATTCAATCTTGGATGATGTAAGGTCTATGTCAAAGTGACTCGAATTTTCCATGGTCAAGGGTGTCGTGAGCGATATCGTAAGCAAGGACGAGGTCGCCTTCATTGAATGAGCGAAGGTTGACATGGATATCAAAGGTGGCCTTTGACCATTTTTTGGCTACCTCATTGTTCTGTAATGGAGATTGACGATCCTCATCCAGGGACTCTAATTTCAGAAAATGCTGCTCCATTGGAGCAGTGTTGGGTAATAGCTCAATAGCGGTGCATAAGGTGGGAATTTCTCACTCGATGGGGAAGAGTGGCCTCGACCCCGTGGACTAGATGAAATGGTGTGAAACCAGTGGCAGTTTTAATTGTCGTGTGATAAGCCCATAGCACGGAAAATAACATATGATGCCAATTGGTCTTATGTTTATTAACCATGCGCTGCAACATGGTTTTGAGGACCTTGTTGACCACCTGTACTTGTCCATTGGACTGAGGGTAGTATGGGGAAGTGAACTCATGGGAGAAGCCTAACCGAGAGGATATTTCGACAAAGATCTCATTCTCGAAGTGTTTCCCATGATCGGAGACTAGTTGTAGTGAGACTCCAAAGTGGGAGATGACATGGTTGAAGAAGAAGCATGTTGCGGTCTTAGCGGTGTTGTTAAATGTAGGCATGGCTTCAGCCCACTTAGTGAAATAATCGAATGTGACGATGATGTATTTGTGTCCATTTCTAGATGGAGGGTTGCAAGTCATGAATTATATGCCCCATTTTTGAAAGGGTCCGACAGTAATGACCGGGTGTAGAAGAGCAGGTGCTGCTCGTGCTTTGTTGGCATAAAACTTACATTTGTCACATCGTTTCACAACGTGGATGCAATCATGAAATAGTGTAGGACAAAAATAACTGGCACAAATGATTTTTTGAGCAGTGGACATCCCGGAGAGGTGACCCCCGCAAGAACCGATGTGGTAGTCGTTAAAGACTCGATCGACCTCGTTGATAGTCAAACATCGGTGGAGTACAGTGTCAACTCCTCACCGATATAAGATATCATTGATAAGTAGGTAGCGGGGAGCCTGCTGACGAATACATCGATGATCGTCTCGAGAGAGGTGGTTTCCAAATTTCTGTGTTCGGAGGTAGATGAGAAGATAGTCATACCAAGGGTCATCTGAGGAGATGTAAAAGAGATGTTTGTCAGGGAAGTCAGAATTGATGGGGGTATGGGTGGTATCGGAGGGAAATGTCGTGATGAATTCAGCGAGGGTGAGGGATTTCTTGCTCTTGGGTGTTGAAAATTCGAGGTCGTACTCCTGAAGGATGACGATCCATCAGGTAAATTTACCATTAATTTGCCAGCGACTGAGCAAGTATTACATGGGGTTGGAATTTGCGACGAATTTGGTAGTTTGAAGCAAGATGTAATGGCGCAATTTCTGGACTGCAAGGACAACTAAAAGGGAAAATTTATCTTCATGTTTGTATTTCAAGGGTGTCCCTAAAAGATTTGTACTAATGTAGTAAATTACATGCTCATGATCATCGTCCCCTAGTTGGACGAGAATTCCTGCTACTGAGATGGTTGAGGCGGAGATATAGAGGATGTAATCATGGTTATAGTCAGGTGGGATAATTAACGGGGCATTGGAGAGGGTCGTTTATCATCAAAATCATTTTGGGCATGTTCGTCCCATTGGAATGGGATATCATGACGTAAGAGGTGAAGGAAACCATGTGCCCGAGTGGCATAATCGGGGACAAAGCGACGTAAAAAGTTAGCTTTTCTTTGTAGGATCTACAATTGGCATAAATTCCGTGGTGGGGGAATTTCTGTGATGGCTTGGACCTTGAGGGGGTTGACTGTGATGTCGTGTTGGGAGATGATGAATCCAAGGAGGCATCCAATAGTGATGCAGAATACGCACTTGAGGTGATTCAATTGGATATTGTACTGACAACACCTGTGGAATACAATGTGTAAGTCATTCAGGTGTTGAGTGCATTTTTTGGAGCGAGCGGTGAGATCATCCAAGTAGGCGAGAATGATTTTAGCCAGATCATGAAAAATGTATGTCATGGCACATTGGAAAGTGGCTCCTACATTCTTGAGGCTGAAAGGCATGACATGATACACAAAAGTGCCCCAAGGGGTAGTGAATGTGGTTTTGTACTGATCAGCTGGGTGAATTTGAATTTGGTTGTAGCCAGAGAAACCATCCATGAAGGACAGAGCCTCGTGACCAGTGCAATCATCAATAATTTGGTCAATAAAGGGCGTTGGAAAGTTTTCTTTGGGACAGGCATGATTGAGATCATGAAAGTCCGTACAGATGTGGATAGTGCCCTGTTTTTTGTTGATAGGGACGGGGTTCGAGACCCATGACATATATGCAATGGGGTAGATGAACCCTGCAACACATAATTTGTTAATTTTGGCCTTGATGCCACTGCTTTGGATGGGTGTAGCGGACGTTGTTTTTTACGGATAGGTGTGATATCAGGCCAGGTGTCTATAGATGTTCGACAATAAAGGGGTCAAGGCCATGCATTTCTGTGTATGACCAAGAAAAAATGTCTCGGTATTCCTAGAAGAGAGCTTTGTAGGCAGTGTTTTCTTCAGGAGAGCATGTGGCACCAATGGTGATTTCCTCTACAACCCCCATATTTGATGGAAATATTGATTTTGATGGTGGGCGAAATATTGGCGATATTGCCTTCTTCAAAAGCGTTAGGGGTAGGGATAGGGTTATCGAACCAATCTATATGTCCCGTGGGGAGAAAATATTTGGTTTCGACTACGTATATGGGGTTTGGGTCAAGAGACACAAAGGCTTCGTGTGAAGGAAAAATCACTCTGTGGTGGAGCGCATTCCATGGGGAATCGGGTTTAGTTAACTCTTCAAGCATGTCTTCGTTGCAGTGAAACTGTCAAAAATATAGGGGATCGAGAGGAGTAACTTTGGTGATGGTCATTGTGGGGTTGTTTTCTAGTGGTGATGATGTAGAGGGGGTATCACAAGGAGGTTGCGATGGTTCACTTGACATAAACCAAATATCGAGATATGGTGGGTTGAAAATGGTAGTCGGGCGTAGAATTTCCGTGGGGAAATGAATTGGAGAATTGGGGGGATTTGGGGGCAAATCCTCATATAAATCATCCAGGAACCATGGGGGAGTAGGGAGTGCATCATGTTCTGGCAAGAAGATATGAACCACATCAAGTGATGGGGTATGGGTACTCACTGGTCTTGCTGGAGGGGGGGGTGTAGGATTTTGAATTAGGGCCAGTTGGCGATGCCTATATTCAATGATAATAGGACATTGATAAGTGAAATGATCAAGTGATTCGCATAGAGATCAGGGACATCTCATACATTCATTGACTGAGGTCGTGACATAATGGATGTCGGTGACATGTGTTGGGTTCGGTTCTTGCTGAAAGCTCTGGCGTACAACTGTTATCATCTGCCAGAATTGAGGTAACGCTAAACAATTGTGTGTGTAATGGCCATATTCTGAACATATGGCACATGCAAATTTGTTTTGCAATCCTTTGCTATTTATGTTAAGGGAGATAGCGGTAGTACTGGATGAAGCGACGAGCGGTGGTGGTTCTCAAGGGAGTTGAATTAGATTGTGTATCTTGGGTAGAGATAAGCATTTGTTGGTGGGGTGTCTGTCTTTCTCGCATAGCGCACAAGGAGGTTGGACACGTGGGGGAAGTGGAGCGGTGGGCTCTTTATTTTTATGTCTGCCCCTAGCTGTAGTAGGGGCGTTGGTGAGTGGGAGTGTGGGTGGGATGGTGGGGGTAAGTATGGGAATCTGCATTGGGATTCCTTCTATTTGGGGAGGGATGGATGGTTGAGGGACCATCTAAGGTGGATGTAGATACCATACTGGGATTTCCAACACCATGTTAGGGAGGGTGACCGTTGCAACTACCTAGAAAGCTTGTACACCTGATGGGGGGTAGAAGAAAGGGATTTGGGAAATGGCTTGGGGGATTTTTTCCCAAACTGGGATATGGCCCTGGGGGAGGGGAAGATCATGGATGGGTAGAGATGAATAAGTTCCAGGAGATTCCTGAGGGAGGTACTTTGTGACTAGTGGGACGTCAGGGGTGAAAGAGGAATCGGTGGGAGGGGGAGTATCTTCAGTTGTCATTATGTTGGTGGAAATGACACATACTTGTGTTGAGGGATGGATGAACAGTGGTGCTTCGTGGTATGTCCCTAGCAAGGATGGGTCCTTAAAATTTCTGGGCCCCATCTCTATGAGTGGATAGGCGTATGGATTAGTGTCGAAAAAAGGGAGGATGTTATCAATGTTGGATGAAGGGTTAGGCTCGTAATGTGATACTTGATCGATGGTAATGATCTTTATATTATGGGGAAACATCATGGTTTGGAACACAGAAGAGGTGACTACCTTCGTAGAATACATGTAGCTGCGACCAAACAAAAAAATTTAGTCGAGTGGGTCATCGATAACCTCAATGTCTATAAGGATGGTTTTCCCCCCGAGTTCGACAGGGACGTTTTGGAAGAGCCCCTCGGTAGACGAGGGTCATCCGTTGTAATCCCTTAGAGTAATGGCAGAGGGTATTAGCTCTGGAGAGCCAAGTTTATGCCATACAGTTTTGGACATGATGCAAGTGGATGCACTGTTTGCATTCTTTTCGTCGTTTGATGAGAAAAAAGTCAGTGCTTACATGCCTAGTTGGGCTCTGCTAGTCATGACAGCTGCATGGTAAAAGGTTAGAAAGAAAACAATAAAGCTATTAACAAGAATTAAACAAAAACTAAAGGAAACTATGAGCATAGAAATAAAAATAAAAAAAACAAAAACAAATGACAATGGACCAATATCACCAATGTATAAGCTGGTCTGATAGATGAAATCCAAAGATACACAATGGAGAAAGAGGACTTGGGTCCCTTCCCTCTCCAATGGAAGGCTCTTGAGGCCCTCAACTGATT
>SNQJ01S0204886.1:21119-32899 GCA_010110895.2 Picea sitchensis | reverse complement strand
GAAAGCATCACCCCTAACCATATATACATTCGCGAATGAGGGATTGTTTGGAGGCGGGCAGGTTTCTTGGCTACCCCCTTCTGTGCTTGTAGAGGCTTGAGTTAGATTTTGCCCATGTTGAAAGGGATTAGTCAACACTGTCTGCTGTTGCTGTGTGACAAACTTTTGAGCCTCTGCAAGTCAAGGACAAAGATGGGTCGGGTGGTCTTCCGTGCACAATTTGCATGGATACCTTGCCTTCCATTTTTCTGTGTTGTCCCCGCCAGCATTATCAGTGGGTTTTTAATCCCCCTTACCCTTCTTTTGTTGTTTTTTCTTCCCTTCAGGCTGCTGGGTGGCCTTTGGGTTAGTCGACTGCACGGTGTGTACTTCCGACGTTTGGATAGGGGGACCAGCCAAAGTAGTAGTTTGGTTGGACACTGTGTGTTGTATGGATAACTGTTGCAATTGTTTTGTCAATTGCTCAGAGGGCTTGGTTTGTGCTGAACCAACAATACCGTTAGCATGTGGTCCAACTCTCTGTCTAGTTTTATCCAGTATCAAATGTGGCGCATATGGTAAGATGTTGTATAATAAACCAGATTGAGAATAGATGAGCTCAAACTGTTGAGTCCTCATGATGGAATCTTCCTTGGATAAAACTTCGGATGTCGCAACGTCTTTGGATAACTGTGGGACCAAAGACTTAAGGAACCACTCAAGCAAGAATGCTAGTGGGACTGGTACCTTAATTAAACTCTTCCGATGTCTCCACTCTTGGATATGATCAGAGATATGGTCCGCTGTTGTCTGTTCGAAATTGGCGAGCAGCTCTGTGCCAACGTCGTATCTCACAGGTAACTGGAAATAGTTAAGGAATGCCATCGCCAGTTCGACAAAAGACGAGTATCTTGAGCAATCGAGCTCGATGTACCATTTCGCAACACTCCCAATAAGAGTACGTTGAAACAATCGCAACTGTACGGAGTCATCTTTCAATGAGTTAGATGAGCACCAAAGATGAAAGGTAGTCACATGATCACCTGGATCTTCGTTAGGCTTGGCCTCGAACTTGGGAATGTCTGAAGGAAACTTCGTCAGCATAGGAGCCCAATGTGGATCGTGACAAATAGGATCATTCAACAACCTTGTCAAATCTGACAAGTGTAAAGTCGCTAGGAATGGTAGTTTGGGTTGCTGCTGATAACTTGGGGAAAAGGGTCCTGGAGTTTGACTGGCACCAGGTTGCCAGGAAAAGTTTGGCTGTTGGCCCGGGTTCTGGTAGAAACCATGGCCCTGACCAACGTAAGTATTTTGCATCTATGGAGACATCATCGATTGATTTCCCAAAAAGGACATAGAGTGTTGGGCATGCATTGTATTCGAAGGACTTTGGGAAGGATTACCCCATACCGGTCCTGTGGCGAGAGGCATAGTAGTCTATCCGGGGTTCCATTGACTGTTGAAAGAATTACCCCAGAACGACATTCCGGAGGAAGGAATGGATCCTTGTCCTGAATTCCAAGGTCCTGCTATATGTGCCCCCTGTGCAGGAATAGTACCCTGCACAGGAGTGGATTGTACAAAAATGGGGTTGCCCCCAAACGGGAAAGCAGCTGACGAGAAAGTGTTGTTACCAAACATTTCATTCCAAGAAAATGGTGTCGAACCTACCGGCATACTGTGCGCAGGTGGTCCCTGACTCCCGACTCCAAATAAACTATTGTGTGTAGGTTGCCCGATGGATTGTTGATGCGGACCACCAAGCGAAGGGAATGAAGGAGGGATATGACCTCTTGCGTAATGAAACGCGTTAAAAGGGACAGGAGTTCCCCCAAGATGACCTTGCAGAGGAGTGCTAGAGCTCCCTGCCCCCAGACCCAAAGTCTGTAAAGTGGAGTAGGTTAGTACATGACTTGTACCCGAACTAGGCATACCGTATGAGAACGAAGGACCTGTCACATTAGGTGTGAAGGGGGTTGTGGCCACCACCATAGACGGGCTCGGTCCACTATGCAACGTAGTTGCAGCCGAGACCATGGTGGCTCGAACCGACGATGGTAGGTTAGGAGATGACTCTCCTGTGGTGGCAACGGTGATGGGAATTGACGAAATCCCAGAAGGAGTAACAACATTTGTTTCCATTGTTGTGTGAGGCACTGTCTCGCGTTCATGAAATTGGATTGGTACAATAAATGGTGCTAAGATATCAGTGGTTGGGGTTTCAACCGAGCCAAGAGTGGTTGCTTCAAGGTCCAAAATGGTTGATTCCTCTGGGATTTTTTCGAGCACAAAGGTTTGTAACCCAGTCGCTTCAAAAGACCCTTGTTGGTCTAGCTTCTGCCTTAATGGTGGTGGGGGTGGCTCCAGTGTAACCAACGGCAGGCCAAGAAGCCTTCATGACCGGAGGAGCTCGGGATCCTTCACTGTGTGTTAATATCCAAGACACTCTAAGGTATTCTAAACGTTCAAAAGTAACACACACTAAAAATAAGCCCCTAAGAGATAAGACAAGCAATTACTAAACTATTTGGAAGAACAGTTACAACAACCAACACTAGAGAAACTTACCGGTGCAAGTGCAACTCGAACATGGAAGCACCCTCCGGGTATACTCTGCAAAGCGTGGCCCGATGTCTATCCTAGGTACCGCGGTATACCCCCACAGTCACCCGTGTATGTCCCTAAAAAGATTGGCAACTAGGTTGTCAGCACGCGAACAGTCACCAGGCGGGTACAGTCGAAAGTCGGGTAGACCACAATGAGCAAGGTATCGAGCCCGAAACCTGTCAAGGGTATCGAGAGCAAATGGTCCAGAAGAAAACTGAGGACCTTGAATGGATTCGAGACCCACAAAGCCCCGTGGAAAATGCAAATGACGGAATCCCAAAACAAGCCCTCTATATGTGTTCTCCACTACGATTGGTCCGGCTTTGGAGGGGTTATCTCCGCTACCTTTCCGCAGGCGACCTCATGTTTATCCCCTGTGTTAGAGGGGGGTCCCAGATAAATTCCACGAAACTAGACTTAGACACTCCCTATCTCAGACTCTAATGTTTGGTTTTGAATGGCCTTGAAGAGTTTCCTCTCCAACCTAATCCAAGGCCCTAGTCCTGAACTAGTTTGTGAACCCTACAAACATAAAAGTCTAGTAGATTTTAAAATTAGCATTGATTTTATGGCTTTATCTTACGTCAAGGGGTATGAGGGTGAAACTGATGATGTGTAAAAAACGAAAGAAAAAAAATGAATGAAAAAGCTGGAAACAAAAGAATTTTACGAAATGCAAAATTTCAACAACTTTTCACGAAGAAAGATTTTTAATTTTTTTCTAAGATTTTTGACAGCAAACTCAAAGGAATTTCGCTCGACTATGAGCTACTTATGATCTAAGTGAACTTCAAAAACTTACGAAATAAAAGATTTTTCCCTAGCTAATGATGCAGAAACACACTCTTCAACCAAAGAAGAAAATGAAAAGAGATTTATTTATTTATTTAAGTGTTAGTAAAGCGCGAAAGGGAAAATACCGACAAGCAAAAAACCAAGAAAAACAATTCTGGCTTAAAGCGCAGATCGCAAAGAATCAGATTAAAGAATCACACAAAGGCAATTGAAAAAAAAATGACTCTCACGCTTGTCTAAAAACCATAAAACAAAATTTTCTTTTTATTTTTCTGTCAACTATTAACTGAGAAAAAGCAGGCTAAGGGTAAGATGAAGCCTAAGCTACTGATTGTTCAAACATAGATTCAGACACCTGAGAGGAATACTTCTTATCAAAGGAGGGGATGAATGCCCCACCCTGAACAAAAAGTAGCATGTACAAGCACGTGACTGTCACTCAAACAGAACGCGTGATGAACAAAGACAGAGAGCGTGTACACGCGGGCTGACCTTGTAGAGGCCGTGTGTATATCTAAATTCTAAGGAAAAATATGAAAATAGGCAGTTCAGACCAGGAAGAGGCCTCTGGTATTGATAACTAGGATCCCTTGAAGGCTTGGATACTCTTTCTAATAGAAAAAACAAATAATGCAAGGAAAAATAATAAGGCAAAAAAGAGCAATCTGAGATAGGACTGTTAACAAGCAAGACTCAGACAGGATTTCAGAAAACCCCCTGAGAATGTGTGATTCTAACAGGGAAGAGGAGGACTGCCTCTAAGGTTCTCTGAACTCCTACACGCTACTGCTATCTCTACAGCTAGCGTTCACACGCGGGCTGTCAGAGGATAGGGCGCGGGTACATGCGTCCATGCCTTCTGTAGGCCGCGTGTACCTCTATGTGTCCTGAAAAATACAATCAAGCAAAAGTCAGGGAAAGATGGTATGGAAAACCAGACTCCCTGCTAGCTCAGACTTTACAGAAAAAGAAAATATAGGCAAAGAAAAAACAAAAAACCTAGTCTTTAAACTACCCCAAAACTTAAATAAATCCAGGAACCCTAAAGAGTATTCTCCCCAGTATGGTTGCCAATTCTGTTGTTGGGAAAAACACCCTACGGACTAGCAAATTAGGGTCAGACTTTGCATGCAGATTTGACTGAATAGAAACTACTTTTTTACCTACATCCCAAGATTTAAATCCCTTTTTCTCAGTAAATGCATGGAAAAGGACCACCTACCTTATTACCGACGTTCGATGTCGATCCTCCGTTGTGCTTGATTACTTGTTTGCGCTGCTCCTTCCAAAGATGACCTGCACTCAAGACAAACAACAACTACACATGCATGCTACTTCTATACTCAAGGGTTAGAAATCTAACATAAACTAATCAAATCATACACAACTCATGAATTGGGACAGGAAACGCATTCTTTTTATTACGTAAAGTGAATCAACTTACAAAAGCTGAGACCGACCACCGCTCCTTGAACCTGATCCTAGGCTCCTCTTCTTCTATCCTTCAACTGCTTTGCGTTAAATCTCCTTTGGCATGAGGAAAGGATAAAGGGTTGGGACAATGGAATACGTAAATGGGCAGAGTTTCTTCGCTATTTTTTTCCTTCTCCAAATGGTACCCCTACCCCTTCTTTTATAGGCTAGAAGGAGCTAGGGTTTTGGATGAACCCTCAGCCATGCATGGCCGGGAGTTTCAATTAACTGACCCATAGCTTTTTGTTCCATCAACAACTTTCCTTTTTTTGTGCTTTGGTAGGTGCACACGGGATGTTGTGAGTCAGCCAGCGTGTACATGCGTGCAGTAATGGGTTAGGGCACGTGGGCCTTTACACAAGAGGATTTTCAAAGAGTTGTTCAACATAGTTTTGGAAAATAAGGGATATGAGTTGGCCTGATTCCAAGTAAGCATATGTGGTGCAATTTAGTGTTATAACACTCTGGGACTCTGGGATATTACAACTCTTAAGTTTTCTCAATTCCCCCGGAGTGACGTGGCATGTTTACGTCACCTATGATGATGTGGAACCTTAGTGTGTATGCCACATGTCACCCTGATTTGTGATTTTTAAAGTTTTTATGTGCCACATCGACCTTGACACTCATCACCATTTGATATGGCCACGTTTCATCTATTGCTGGCATGGTCCTGCTGACATGGACCTACTGATGTGTCACATGTCTTCCTCCTATATCTAACGGTTGTAGATTAATTTAAAGTTCCTTATTGATCTGACGGTATCTGTTTACTCTAGGACTCCGTTCCTTTGGCCCTGATTATCCTATCCTTCCACTACTTCATCCAACGGTCAATAATGGTCCCAAAATGGATCAACAGTTAGCGTTACTTCCAGACTTTAGGATTTCAAAGATTACCCTATCCTTCCACTTTATATCGATCAACGATTGGTGGGATTTCCCAGCTCTTCCTTTGATCTGATTGTCGACGGGAGTTCTTGAATTTGGGGCTTCATCCTTCAGGTATTCCTACATGATTCAGACTTCTTTTCACCAGAGTGGTCACCGTCAGAGTTGACCACCTTCTTTCCTTTAGTTTGATCTGACGGTTCAACATTTCCATTCCAAATCGATGGTCAACGCTTAATTCTAGATCAAATATTGATCTAACAACTAAGAACTCATATGAATATCCTTCCTAATCGACGATTGGTGTTATTTCGTGACTTCATGATTTCGAGAATTCTTCCTTGTCTCCAGTAATCACTGAAGTGGTGAAGTGACGAAATGTCGACGCTTTTTTATCCGCTTCTTGATCCAATGGTCCATAATGCTATTGCTTCAAATATTATGGTTGAGATTTAATCCTTCCCAACATCTGACTTCACTTCGATCTAATGATCCTAGATTGTCCCGAACTAATAATGAATGGCTCTTGTAACTCGGTACTTTACAAAAGGATTTCTTTACTCGCAAAAATATGTCTCATGTGTTACTTCAAATGTTCCATCTCTTCTGCGATTCAATTAGCGTTCTTCCTTCTGAGCTTATCCATTATGTTCTATTGTAATCTATTGCCATGGTTGAAATCAATGACAATTATTCAACAATGTTGATGTAATCCTCTTTGCGCGTGGTAATTCTGTAAATCTGGTTTATATCTTATGTAAGGATATTTTTTTTCGCATATTCCACATACCTTCCTCCTTCTTATGGATCTAATGGTGCAATAACTTTGTATTATCCTGATTCAAAGATCATATTTTTAGTCTTCAAATTGATAATAGCCTGGTTATCAAATGCCCAGTCCATACCCAAATAGTGTTGGATAAGGTGAAGTGTCATCCACTATGTCAATGACTTCAAAGTATGTCATGGTGCACACACCATCTAGATCTACTGGTATACCCTTCAATATTCCAATTGGCACCACTCTATGTTGATTTTCTAGCTTCAAATGAATAGGTGAATACCCCAGTTGAGGTTCTCCCATAGCTTCCCATGTATTTTTAGGCAAAACATTAACTTTAGACCTTAAGTCCAATATTATGTCACCCGTATTGAAATCTCCAATATTTTCATTTAGCCTAAATTACTTGCTCATTCTTCTCTTCTTACGAACCTGATTCACTGTATTTATCCCTTCTTCCCCATAATTTCATTTTTCTAACAAATTTTGTAATACTTGCAGAGATGACTTATCATTCAACAATTTCAGACAAGATACCAAAAAGTTTCTTAAGTTACTCACTTTCTTTGAAGGATGCTCTTTGTTGGTCTGATCAAATAAGGGAGGCATGCCATACAATGGTACATCATCTATCGGCTTTGTTCTTGAAGTAGATACAATATTTTCCTTTAAAATATCATGTCTAGATTCTTTGAAAGTCTCATTTTCTTTGCGCGCATCAAACTTCTATTCAGGAATTGTATTCTTCCTAACCCACTGGTACTGATCCTGATCCTTATTTTTTGCATATGTTGTTGTCTTGGCTCTACCTCTAGTAACTATGTTGATCTTCTTTCCATCCTCTTCTTTGTTTTCCATAACAATCCATTACACATTCTAATTGTTCTGGTTCCTCTTGTCCTGTATCTTTGTCAACATTGTCGGATAGTCTTCTGTATCATGGTTTGATTCGTGACAATACATACATGTTTTTGGTGGTTGTGGACAATCTCTTGTCATAGTTTCCTGGTTTCTAGTAGTTATGGCATACTACTGGTCCTCTACCTCCTCCAAATCCTCTTCCATCGCGCCCTCCTCCTCTAAAGCCTCCTTTGTTGCCTTGATTATATGCATGTGGTGTATTATACTGGGGTCCCTGATTATACTGTGGTTGTGCATTATTGTAATGAGGTTGCACATTATTATACGGTGGAGGTTGAAACGGTTGCGCGTTATTATATTGTGGTTTTCCTTGAAACTGTTGTGTGTTATTGTACTGTGGTTGTGCTGCAAACTGTTGCACGTTATTACATTGTGTTTTTTGTGCATGTTGTCCTATCATGTGTTCATCCTGCACCCTATATGTATCTGAAATCCTCTCCTTCATTATCTCCAAATTTCTATAGTCCTTGTCTTCATTCCCTACTGACTTGTAAAAGTTACAAAATGTGCTCTTTGGCACTATTTGATATTTATTCATCATTGGACAATGATAAGGATCATGTATGTGTGTTTTACATATCTCACACCATGGTCCTCCTGAAGATAAGGGGTTTGTTATACCCACTCATATATACTACGCATATAATGGAAACTCATTCTTATGATGACCTTCTATCATGCATAATGTACACAAGACATCTTCTCTCTTCTCCTTACCTTTATTCTGATTTAATTGAAATGTCAAATTCTTCAGATCATGTCTCAGCTCTTCCACAACTTGATCTGTATATTTTCACTGATATTCTTCTAACTGTAATGTTGCTTGCAGAGCCTCATCCTGGCTCTAGAATTTATGCTTCCTTAAAGGATAGTTCAAGTGTGGCAATAAAGAATTCACAAAAAAATGCCTATGTTGCATATCAATGGTAGGGTACTTGAATTTACCTTTTAGTCTCTTAAACTTCTTATCAATCTCCCATACTGAATCTCCTGGTTTTTTCTTGATCTCTATCATTTCATTCATGAATTGATCCTCTGAGCTTGGTTTCTGAAATTCATTGATCAAATCCTTCTTCACATCTGTGATAGTTGTTGGTGCTACCTGCGGGTTGTTTACTGTGAGGCCCATGTACCAATCTAATGGGTGGTCTCTGAATGTGATTTCCAATTGTGAAACCTTTGTATCTTCATTTTTAATCTGCTTAGCTACCCAAATATTTTCATATATGAAAAGATACTTCTATCGGTCCTCTGACCCTTCTCCTCATAAATCTTGTAACCTAATAGTTGGATCTACTCCTTCCATTGTGAAGCTTGTTGTACTACCACCTCTATGAGGTGTTGATACCTGATTGTTTCTTACTGAACTTAAACTTCTACTTCAACTTCCACTAGATAAACGTCCTACAAAAATCCTTCTACCACTAATTACTTGTTGTTTAACTAGTTTTTCTTCGTCAGATGTCTTAATCGCACATGGGGTTGTGGCTTCCACACTAATTTGTATCTAGAATGGAGAGCCTTCTTCTGCTCTGGGCCCATGACCTATGGTTTTTCTTTCATATGTGGTGCATAGGATATCCTCAATATGCCTCATCGTACATATATCCTCTACCTCTTCCTCGTCATTGCTCGACTACTACCCTCTACTTACTATTCATCTTATACTGGTAGGGTCGTCCGATGTGTGTCGCACCTGCTTTCCTTATTATTTCCTTAGTTTTTTCCTCATCCATCATAATAGGGTCCATTTCATCCTTCTTTTGGCCTCTCTCTAGAGCCTTATCCATATCTCATATCTTCCTCAGTGATTCTTCCAACTCCCCCATGCACGCAAAGTAAATTAGCTATCCGACTCCATTGTCATCAGGCCTTTATCATGTAATAATATGTTGATCGACGTGTAAAGATACCTAATGTAACTCCCTCTGGGTCCCTTCAAGAAATCCTTCTCTGCAGCAGTATATGAATTCATTGTATCAACTATAAATTCAGTGATAAACCCTGCAATAATATTGTCTAACCAGAAATCCACTTTGTGCGTGAATTTATTATTAACCTTGTCCAATTGTGCAATGTTCTGAGTAGTCCACTCTACTTGTCTAATCTGATTAGTTGGATAAGAATCCTTCAACCTCAATCTCCACTCTTGCAACAACTCTTGGAAATAGCATAAAAATGATTCATGCAAATCAGTAAACACATACCTCTGTAAATATTGGTGCGGTGTATACCTGGAATTTATGTTGTCCATTTGCGCAAACTCTAGCTGCTTTGTCTCCAACCATCTTTCAATCTCTTGATTGGTAGGTTTTCATGGCCTGAACATCCCTTTTTACCACAGCATTTGCTTCATTCTCATCATATCCCTTCCAGGTTGTTCTTATGAGTTCCAACTGACAACGAAACCATTTTTTGGATGTTTGGGTTGACCCAGATTCTACCTTAGTTCTCCAACAAAACCCTAGAGACCATCACCTCTTCTGGTAAAACAAAAGGCTACACCATGCACAGATTTCACAACGCAGTCTCACCCAATATGGCTTATGGGTGACCGTAGGACACAAATGTCTACAGTCATGGAAGGGATTGGGGATGTTCATTTTACTTCTTCTACTTTTACTTTAACATGCACCATCTTACACACCTCATTATACCATTCATATAGATCTAATAGTTAGTTTATTCTGCATTATCAGTATTGTGCGCTATAAAATACTATCTTAACCATTCATCATTTATTCATAATTGCATAAAAAACAAAAACATCATTCAACACATTGCAACACATAATTTTACCGTTGTTCACTCCCACTGGTCTACGTCCCCAAAAATCTTCTACTTTTATTATTCTTCATCAAAATATGGTGTTCCACGCACTACATCAAAAGTTTTTCATATTCCATGAGGTGACTAGCATCACACTAAGCTCCACAACTTGCAACCTGACCCTCAATTACATCTCAAAATTGTCCCCATCGGAACTCCACATCTCCCAACAAATCTAGTACTACGAGTCAGACTCAAAAAGGTTCTCAAAAGGACTCAATATGATAATATTCTAGGACATACAAAAGTTTTGATTCTCTTCTCTTATTTTCCTCATACATCCTCTATTTATATTACAAAATTGGGTAAAAACCCTTACATCATGACTCAAAACCCTAATTTTAAGTGGAGTCAACTTGTCTGCTTTCTAATTGCCTTCCGCGTGGTTGGTATTTGATTTAATCATTCTTTTCTTTGACTCTGCACTGATCTTCCTTAATTCATGGCACGTTTCTTCCTTTTCCTATGTCACGTTGCTTTCCCTTCTTTCCTAGCGTGCATTGCTACCTTTGGTCCATTCCTTATCTCTTAGCCTCTCTTACTAAGTTGAACCTCGATATTTACCCAAAATGGCCTGTTCCAACAAGGACCCACCAAAGAAAAACCTTGAAAATTCTCATATTGTATATACTTCTGCCAAAAGAAAAAGGGCTACACATAAAACAGGGTTAGGTATACCTTAAAACCAATAAAGCCGACGAGCGATGGATGTGGATGAGCTTATTGAAGAACCCAGTTAGTCTGAGAAAAGTCTACTGGAAACCCAAGAAATTTTTGAATCCATAGTCACTCAGAATCAAATATATTCGAAGATGAGTCTGTAACCTTGCACCACGCAACCTACAATCGAGTGTCCAAAAAATTGTTAATTGAAAAAGTCAATACAAAAAATAAAAAGTCAGCAGAGAAATGGAAATTAACAATTGATTTCGATGTTTTACAACACAGGTATTCCAACAGAGGATGAACACCTTTAGTAACCACTCACACAACCATATCAAAGATCAACACACCGATGACGTGGTAAAACCCCTACGAGGAAATATCCACAGCCCCAGTCAACGCAACCACTTTGAGCAGTTTATTAATGCAAAAAAAAATATTACAGAGACATTTTACAAGAGAGTTTCTAACAATCGATCATCATCAAGTGACCCTCCATATTGTTTGAATAGAGATCATGGACCAATTAGGTGTTAAGCCACAGATCAATGGTTTTTAATATCGAGGAGAATATGAACCGTCAGATCACTCTATGTCAGGAACATATCATGACTGTCTGATTTTCTAACTACAAATTCATACTAATGCATACTAAATAAACACACTAAGAAACACACTTTTACCTAATGACACATTAGACCAAGTAGATCTTAACTAACTCCTAAGTGTCTAAATATCCTAACATCCCCCCTTAAGAATAACTTGGGATAGGATTGAAGGATTTACAATAGTGACACAATAGGAGAAGGAAGGAGGCATTAGCGCATATCCCCCCCTT
>SNQJ01S0204886.1:0-16528 GCA_010110895.2 Picea sitchensis | reverse complement strand
TTTCTTCTGATGAGTGGCTTATTGATTCTGGAGCATCTTATCATATGGCTAAGGATAAAGACATATTTTCTTCTCTAAATGAATGTAACACCAAGAAAATATTTGTTGGTGATGATAGACCTCTTAGTGTTGTAGGATCTGGAACAATTCAAGTAGAAAATGGTCATTTCAATGATGTAGTATGTGTTCCAAGTCTTTCTTGTAACCTTCTATCAGTATATCAAATCACTCATTTAGGTGAAGGTAAAACCATGTTCGACAACACAGGTATTCCAATAGAGGAAAAACACCTTTAGTAACCACTCACACAACCATATCAAAGATCAACACACTGATGTTTTGATGTGGTAAAACCCCTACGGGGAAACATCCATGGCCCTAGCCAACGCGGTCACTTGGAGCAGTTTATTAATTCAAAAGAAAAAGATTACAAAGATATTTTACAAGCGAGTTTCTCACAATTGATCATCGGAAAATGACCCTCCATGCTCTTTAAATAGAGATAATGGACCAATCAGGTGTTAAGCCATGGATCAATGGTCGTTAAGATCGAGGAGAATATGAATCTTTGGATCACTCTATGTTGGGAACATATCGTCATCGTCGTATTTCCTAACTACAAATGCATACTAATGCATACTAAATAAACACACTAAGAAACACAATTTTACCTAACGACACATTAGAAGAAGTATATTTTAACTAACTCCTAAGTGTCTAAATACATTCGATGGGGTTGCACATTAAAAAATTATACAATTCCACGATGCAACTGGATAAGACTTGAAACAGTCTGTTAGTACTATGGAAAAGGAAAATTTGGGATTAAAACAAAGAATAAAAGAAATAGAGGAAACCTTAATTTAAAGACCTTTATTTCTAGAACCTTTGAATACAATTGATCCAGGTGGATATCGGTGGCCACCCACCTCTTCCAACTACCTCAAAACAATTTTCTGGCAATTTTGGCAATTTACTAATTTTAGTAGTTTTAACTTTCGGGGCCATTTTGAGGGCCTAAATGAAGGTTTTTCAGGATAGACCCAACTCAATTATCACCTATAGCATGATTGAGGCCCCAAAATGAATCTCCTCGATGATACCTTTCCAATGGGCTATCATACGCCTAAAACGGAGATCGTATGAAAAAGTTACTACCCCAGGAAGTTAATGTACTAACTTACCCAAACATGGCCCACATGACTTTTCACACTTCATCTCCTAGGGTTAGGTTTTTGGATGTCTAGGGTTTTTGGCATTCCTGTTTATTGTAAAAAGGCCTTTAGAGCCTCATTGTAATCTTCTTCTTGCGAATGAGCGTAGTCGTCACATCTCTTCTCAGAGATAAGTCACCACCATTCCAACAAGCTTGTTTCCGCTGCATTTTATAGTTTCATCTTATTTCGTTATTGAATAGAAAACCAATTTTACTGTGTCTTTGTTATTTTGTGTTAAGAACCTGTTAATAATCTATAGTCATTTCGTTCTGCTCATAAAATCCAGATCAACAATTCAACCAACACTCACTATAGAATATATCTCTGAAAGCAGTAATAAATGTAAAGGTTCATCAAATTTACTACAAGCAATAAGAAAATATACTCGAGATGGGATCCATAAAAGAATATATTTACTACAAAGTTCCACCAACTTTGCAACAAGAATTACAAATTTTAAAGAATATCTTCAAAAGGATTTGAAGAATGATGGAGGTTTCTACAAGGACGTTGTGGGTACATTCTCTGCCAAAGTTTCAATCTTGAACAATATCCACAAAAGAGAGAAAAACTTGCCTTTAAATACTTGGATGAAACAAATTAATGCATGTTGGTTGAAGAGAATAATGAATTTCAGAGAAATGATAAGTGAACTAGATGCTTTGAAGAACAAAAGAGGTGTTTTATTCTTCAAGGTGGTTGATCTCACGAAAGAACTTGATGGATTGAACCTATTAATGGATACAATACTTTCATCAAAAGAAAACAATTTAGACCAACTTAGTGTATTGAAAGTTTGATGAGAAAATGAGTTCACTGAATCAATTGAATTCTCTGAAAAAGAAGTCGAAAGGTGGATAGTCAAATACATCAAAAGAAATTATGAGGTGGATGATGCATTGCACCAATCAGACATGGACTTGAGAGATATGGAGGATGAATTGTTTGAGATAAAGACAAGGAATGATATCACAACGACCCCCATGAGGTAATATATTGAATATTGGTAAAGAAAATCCTTAATCAAAATTACTAAGTCAAATTAGCAAGAAACAGTTGTAACAATTATGCCACCTCAATAACAACAAGCATCTACAAAAGAGGCACCTCCAAGCAAGTAATGAGAGAAAAAAAAAACTTTCCATCATCGTGAGTCAAGTAACAACCCTATTCCTCATCTTAATATCATTCTTCTACAATAATTTGTCATATTTCCTTCCATTTCTTAGTAATCTGTGAAACCAAGGCTGATATTTTATTGTTTTTCTTCTGTCTTCTAGGTCTTTTTATTTCATGTTTCACGGGAGCCCCATTCTAGTCTTGTTTGAAGGACAAACAAAAATCTTTATTTTCAAGGCATTTACCTTGTATATTAAAAGACATATATATTATTTTAAAGGTTCCCAGAGAACTATTTTGGGATATTGCATTACTATAATCTCATACTTTGATTTCAAGCTTTATATTCCAAGTGTGTATCTATCATAATATTTTTGTGGCTAATGAAATAATCATTTAAAGTTCTCTACCATATGTGGACTATACTTTCTTGTTCCTTGGATATTGTGTTATGTATTAATGAATACTGTGATGGAAATGTCATCCTATTTACTTTCATATTCTATTGTTTTATGAATCATGTAATATATTGTAAATAATTTCCTTTATAAGATAGCTGGTCCTATCTCATGTATCCTTTGTGTGTGAATACTCATTTTAAATAACCTCGGTCCTTCTCAGACATTATTTAGATTTCTACATGCAATGTTATAAACTAAAGGAGTACCACTTCTTTAAAAACGTAAGGGATTTTATCCTCGTGAGGTTGACTTAAAGACCTTAAAAGAATCTTTTAGATCAACATTTTGGAAACTCCACTAGGGAGAACAAAAGGTTGGTTTCATAGACCAGAATTTTGATGACTCAACGAGAACCAAATCATTCCTAATTGAAAATGGGAAATATAAATCAAGGAAGTGTTTTTCATCAACTCTATGAATTGGTGTTAAAAAAAACTAAGAGTCATGTTGAACTTGAAATATCTCAGGAAACCCTTGCTAGAGAAGAAGAAAGAGCAATAAATTTTATACAAAGAAGACAATAGTAAATCCAAGAAAAATTGGAACCTTTTAAAGGTCCAATAATGAGAAGTTAAAGTATGAAATTATTTCTCTTCAAGGTTGCTCAAAGTTCAAATTTATAAACAAGTGAAAGCCTAACCATGGAAGATCGAGAAGAACAAAGAAATGAAATTCCCATTGAAGAAATGGGAGAAAATAATAGATAGAGAAATCCAAGAAGATAGGCTAGAAACAACCCACTTAATCTATATGGAGAACAACACACTTTTCCAACATTGCCTCAATAAGTATTGCATGTATTCTCATGTGATGGGGTCATGGGCCCAAGAATACATATGTATCAGTTTTTGAGTGTTTACGACATACATTTGATCGAACATGATGATGTCACGGTCAAAGTCTTTATACAAACCCTAATATGTCCATCTTATGAGTGGTATCTTTATTTACTAGCTCGATCAATAGGCTCATTTGATGATTTGGAAAACATGTTTATGACTATGTATGCACTTCATGTTGCATATCATACTCTTCTCACCCAATTTACTCAAATTCATCTAAATAAAGAAGAAAGAATAAGAGATTTCAATCTATAATTGTTTAAGACTTTAAACCAAATTCCAAAAGAACGATGCCCAAATATTCTTGTTATATTTGGATGATACAAGAATGCAATTCCTGCAAATGTAAATTATGCAATAAGATCTTCACAAATAAACGATTTACATGGAGCCTTTAAAAAGGCAACAAAAATGGAAGAATTTATGTTGGAGACCAATGTTGATCCTGAGATCATTCTTTGGAAAGTACAAAGACAAATGAATATTCTTTCCATATCACATAAAGGACCATATAACTCAAGAACTGTTGAAAATCGAGGAACTTGTGGAGGGATCCTCCAAGGGGTTCACCATAATGTCATAAATGAACCAGTAGTTTCTCAAGAAACAAGACATAAAATAGAAATTGCTCAAATGAGGAGGACCATCAAATAGATGTAGAATGATATTACTAGGCTCAAAAGAAGTGAGAATATTTCTCCACCTAATCCAAACATAAGAGGCCCAGTACAAGATACAATAATAAGAAATGATAGAGTTGGTGAACATAGACTGAGAGCACCAAGAGTGTCAAATCATAATGGTGTCATATTAGAAGAAGTCTTGGAAGAATAAATATTTGAAAATGTTGATCAAGAAGGAGATATAACCCAAAATTAGGTTCTAGAGTTAGTACAGATTGATGAAAGCACATCATCTTTTTATATTTTTTATGAACAAGAAGATCCATATTATTCACAGGATATTTTTTTTCAAAGAAGAGAACAAGTGAATAAATTCATGTCAAAGGAAGCACCTAAAAAAGAAAAGATGAAGACAAATAATGAAGAACCAACAAATCAATAAAGAGTTTCTAGTCATGCAAATACTCCACTACAAATGAAATATAGTCTTATAGATAACTTAGCCAAACTCATAATTACCTTTCCCTTCATGGACGTGGTGAAGATACCACAAAAAAGAGAGAGTCGTTTAAAGATATTTGATGATTCACAAACAAGAATAGAAGTTGTTGTCATAAATACCAGTCAACAACAAAATGTCTCATTAGTAAGTCCAAGGGGTAAAGTCCCACCTTTCTATATATCCATAGAGAATCATGACTTTACATTACATAATTTCCTAGTTGATAGTGGAGCTACCAACAATATCATTCCTTTATCAGTCATGGAAGCGTTGGGAATGGGAGGCACAAATTATTATGAGACTGGGGGAAAGTATTTATGCCATAGAATCAAGAAAAGTTCCATCATATGGTGAAATAAGAGACTTATGTGCATGTCTAATTGCAGGCCCTCATATCACCATAGTTTTCACCGTTACAGTTGTTGATTTACCTCATGCATATGGTGTGTGTTAGAAAGGGATTGGTGTTCATTAATTGGAAGTTACATTATGAATGATGGAAGTTGTATGATGTTTCCTAACAAAGATGGAACAATGGTCTGGGTCTCTCAAGAAACTAGAAATACTATATCTTTCAATAAGAAGGAGAATGAAGTAATGGAGAATTATATTGATGCAGGAATTGGAAATTATGATGTTCTTAGTCCAAAAAAAATCAACCCTCTTGAACAAGGTGAAGAAAATTCTTTTCATGGATTCTAGAAGATGTAATTTGATGGTACCTATTCCAAATCTGGAAATGGAGTAGGAATCATTTTTAAAATCCCTCAATATGGTATATATCCACATGCCATTATATTGGAGTTTCCATGTACCAATAACGAATAAAAATATGAGGCATTAATTCAAGGATGATTATGTCCCTTCAAATGAAAGTTGAAAATTTGGTATTCACTGGTGATTCATAGTTTATTATCAATCACATTAGAAAGAAATACAAAATTAAGAAGGAAAAGATAAAACATTATGCAAGAAGAGTTTGAAAACTCATGGATTATTTAAACGCTTTCAATATATATTGTATTCCTAGAGAAAGGAATCAAAAGGTAGATTCATTGGAAGTGGTCGCATCTCTTTTCAATACAGAAGATTCTCAGTGTCAGAACACGTTTCATGTCAAAACGATCTTTTGACCTTCAATACCAGATAACCAAGAATATTTACAAGTCTTTTAAAATGATGAGCGCATTGTAAACTTCTTCATTGATAATGACTCCATGATCTCCAATGATTTAGAAGAAGATCAAATTCTCCATAAGGAGGTGTGTGATCAAAATTTTAAACTTACTCCCAAGAGTTGTGTCAGTTTGGCATCCCTTTATACAAGAGATGACCAGAAAAATATTCCAGATCCACTAGAAGAACCATATATCATAAAATTTCAAGAAACACAAAAGTTAACTATTGGCACTCCTGATTTTCCAAAATAGATAAATTTGGGTACTAGTTGCACTATTGAAGAAATCAATCAATATACCTAGATTTTCAAATAGTTTCAAGACATCTTTGCTTGGAGTTATAATGACTTGAAATAATATGACAAGTCTATATTTCGACATATAATACCTCCAAAAGAAGGATCAAAACCCTTCAAGCAAAAGTTAAGAATGATAAATCCCAAGATAAAGCCTCTAATGAAGATAGAAATTGTGAAATTAAAGAAGGTTGATATAATTTTTTCTATCATACATTTAGAATGGATCTCAAATCATACGGTAGTAAGAAATAAGAGTGGTAAAATCCACCTTTGTGTTGATTTCAGAGGTCTCAATCGAGCAAGCATAAAAGATAATTATCCACTGCCAAATATGGAGATGCTTCTTCAGTAGGTCACTGGTTCTGCATTAATGTCTATGTTAGATGGATTTTTAGGATACAACCAAGTTCTTGTGGCAGAAGAAGATAGATCAAAAATAGCATTGATAACACCATTGGGAACCTATGCTTATGTTATAATTCCTTTTGGATTGAAAAACGTCGATGCAATATTCCATAGAGAAATGGATCACACTTTGAAATATTTTATTGGAAATTTTATGGATGATTACCAAGACGACCTAAAAGTATATTCAAAACTAAGGGAAAGACATATCAAGCATATTACACAAGTCTTTGAAAGATGTAGGATATATGGAGTGTCTTTAAATCCCCAAAAGTATTTGTTTTCCATAACAGAAGGAAATGTGTTAGGCCATGTTGTAAGCAAAGGAGTATACATTGATCCATAAAGAGTCAAAGCAATAAATGACCTAAAAACTCCAACGTCAAGAAAAGGAGTGCAATATTTCTTTGGAAAGATACATTGTGTTCGATGTTTTGTGCCTGATTATGCTTGTACCATTGTCAAGCCAATAAATAAGTTGTTGAAGAAAGATCAAAAGTTTGAGTGGACACCATATATTCAAAAAGCATTCACAAAAATTGAACATGGCATTACTACCTTTCTTGTGCTTGTTAGCCCTAATTTTAATAAAGAATTCATATTGTATTCATTTGCTTCAGATGAAACAATGTCCTCTATCCTTACTAAAAAAAATAGAAACTGGAAGAACTCCCAATTGCTTTCATGAGTAAAACCTTACATGAATATGAATTAAATTGATCCATCATTGAAAAATGAGATATTTCCTTGGTTAAAGAAATTGTTCATTTCAGGACTTACATTCTATTATCTCACATCATTCCTTATGTCCCACACTCACCAGTAAAAATGTTGCTCAATAAACAACTTAGAGAAGGAATATTGGAAAATTAGTTGGCAAAGATTCAAGAATATGATCTAGAAATTATCCTTTGAAAGTTGTCAAGGGGAAGGGATTATGCAAATTCATGACTAAGATTGAAGCTATGGATATTTCTCCTCCCAATGGATTTAATGTGGTAATAGAAAGAACAAATTTGACAAACTCGAAATGGTATAAGGATATAATCTTTATTTGAAATTTGGTCAGTTCCTTGTTGAAATGTATTCTAAAGAAAGAATAACTTTGAAAATGAATATAAACCATTATGTTTTAGTATCTGGTGTATTGTTCAGAAGAAATTGTGATTGTGTATTATTAATATGTTTGTATCATTCAAATTCTAGAGAAGTACTTCAAGAATTTCATAGTGGTGTTTGTGGTGGACATTTTTCACCAGTTCTAACAGCTCAAAAAATCATTTGGGTACGTTATTATTGGCCAACTATGTTCAAATATTCATATGATTTTTTTCAAAAGCGCATCCCATGTCAAACTTTTTCAGGAAAAATGAAAACAGTTTCAATGCCATTAGAGTATGCAATGGTGGAACGACCATTTTCTCAATGGGGTTTAGATGTGATTGGTCCAATAAAACTTAATTCTATCAAAGGTCATGCCTATATTATTGCTACAACCGATTACTTTACAAAGTGGCAAGAAGCAAAGGCTTTGAGAAATGTAGATTTAGAGAAGTTAATTCATTTTTTAAAGGAAAATGTTCTATCAAGATTTGGTGTACCAGAAAATTTCATAAAAGACAATGGCTCAATTTTTATTGGATCAAAAATCACAAAATTATGTGCAGAATATGGAAGCATCATGGGTCATTCATCCAATTATTATTCACAAGGAAATGGGTTGGAAGAATCAACAAACAAAACACTGATTCAAATCATCAAGAAGACAATTGATGCCAACCACAAGAATTGGAATAGGAAGTTGATAGATGCACTCTGAGCAAGTCATCGTACTCCAAAATATAGTACTGTACATTCTTTGTATACTTTAGTGCATGGGAAAGAAGCAATATTTCCCTTGCATTTGGAACTGGATTACCTTACACTCACTATAGATGTCGAAGAAAAATAAGAACAATCATCCTTGCATAAAATATATCATGAACTTCTACAACTTGAAGAACAAAGGGAACAATAAATAATGAAAAAAAACAAAAGACAATAGGAAGTCAAAAAATACTTTGACAAGAGTACTACTTAAAAGGATTTTCAAAAGGATCAATTAGTCTTGTTGTGGAATAAAGAAAAGGAAAAACCATCCTTCCACACAAAATTTGAAGCTCTTTGGATTGACCCATATCATATCGAAAAGGTTGTTGGCTATAATTCATACTTACTAAAGGATATATAGGGAATAATTGAACCATTTCATATAAATGGGAAACATCTGAATTTTTTTTCTGTTGACCCTTCTCAGTAAAAAAAACTATATATAATCACTCTTGGTAATGCTTTGTACGTATCCTTTTCTTCTATTTTCTTTTCTCTTATATTTTTTTTTACTCCATTTTCCCAATGGAAGAAGTTTATGGATTCTCATCAACCCATAAGGGGTCATTGTCCCACAGTTGGAGCCAGATGTTGATCCACATTTGTGATCAATATTTTCACATACTTACTTATCCTTATATTTTTGTTTTTTCTTTTCTTCTTGGATCTCCTTACTTAGTCTCTTTTTCTCTTCCTTCAAATTTTCCAAAACTTAGTCATTTTTCAAATGATGTGGGATTAGTGATGTGGGTATACAACATGTCTGAGACCTAACTTTCCTTAGGTCTGAAGACCCACAATCGGTCTACTCACAAATTTCACCTCTTACTTCCACCTCCCCCGAAACACACCTTTTTACCTCTTTATACTTAATAGTTTTTTTCAAATGTAGGTGCGGGACAACTGACCATCCCATTTACATTTTTCATATGTTTGCAGACCCACATACCCGTTGGCCCGTAATCTTGTGTTCTACAAAATTCACCTCTTACCTCTGTGACCCATAAAATCACCATCTCCCATACTTAGTCAATTTCCTTACTTTGGGTGCGGGGCATTTTCATTTTCACTTTTTCTTCCTCGTATGCTCCTATACCTGCATGCCCATCAACCCTCGGTCTCGCATTCTGCATAATGAACCTTCATACTGAACCACTTTTCATCTTCCATAACATCCCATCGCATTTATTTCCCCTGCCACATCAGCCGCCACTTGTGAGAACATAATGTTGTTATTAAATTAGTGAAGATCCCATAAACCTTGAAATAAATTTAAAAATACTATCGTGCAGGCCAACAACCTTGAAATAATAACTATGACGATTAAACTATCAGATCAATACATGATAATTAAATAAGAACTAACATTTCAAGATGTAAATATTGACAGTAGCACCACCTATTTCCAAAACTAAAAAGCAGAGGATACACTAAATACACTTGGGAATGAAGATCAATGTTTCTAGTGGTCGTGGGAATACAACTACTACAAGGCCCTTTATCTGGCTTAGAAAAAGATGAACTTGATTATGAATTTAGGCATAGCCCTTTCTGGTTGTGTTCACAAAGATCATTCAATGGTGTGCAGACAAATTCAATTCAGGGAAGAGAATAATCCAACTTCAAGGACAACAACCAATCTCTTTAGCTCCTTCATTATTTACCATAATGCTACAGCTCCCTACATCCACCAAGCGATTCAAGGGCGAAGAGGAAAATTAATTCCTCAAACAACATAAAGGAGGGAAAAAATTTCTTAGTAATTATCTGGTCAACCCAAACAATAACACTAGTGCTTCCAATATTGAGGTAAGATCCTTGAAATACCCATACATGGAATTTTCCTGGTTATTTTCTCAGATGATTGGTTTGGAATCCACAACATCTATACCAAGAAATATTATCTATGCCCTTCACTTTTCTCTGCATGAAAATGCCATCATATATTGGGGTTACATTATTTCTAGTGAAGTTTGATTTCAATTAAGTAATTTGAAAAAGACCCGAAATTTTTATATTACATCCTGCCTCATTTTCACCATATCCTATTGTCATGTGTTTGAGGAATTTCCAAGGGCAAGGAGCATTCATTTTAATATAGAACCAGTCTATGCCTAGTATGCATCTTTTTGGAGGCACAAAGCTCAGTATAATTTTTACCCGATTCGCAATAATTTTATTTCAAAGTTTAAAAATTTATTTTTTGTCCCTAATACATTAATATTATCACTCAAAGTCGCCACCTTTATCACATGAGTTTTTGAGACCATTCATGGTTTCAGTACTATAAGTGTT
Organism: Picea sitchensis; assembly: GCA_010110895.2. Lineage (NCBI taxonomy): Eukaryota > Viridiplantae > Streptophyta > Pinopsida > Pinales > Pinaceae > Picea > Picea sitchensis. The sequence continues at coordinate 5,718 of SNQJ01S0204886.1, read as the reverse complement.
GGATTACTGAGAGGGGGGGGTGAATAAGTAATAGAGCAATTTAATGCAAGTGTTATATCATTGTAGCATTATCATCCAATAATTGTAGAGCAAATAAACAATGAAAAAATGAGAAATCATACACATACACATTACACCAGTGTTTTTACATGGAAACCCAAAGTGGGAGAAAACCACAGAATGCTTTTTCTTATATTTCTTGAAGAATTACATTCATTGGAACCACCAACTTCCTTTGTTTTCCAGCTGCAACTGGAAGGAGGCTATGTTGGACTCTAAAGATGTCCTAAAAACAACCTTAGTTTAACATTAATTTATCAACCCAAGGATTCGTCTTTTATCTCAAGAATATCAGCAAAGTCTATGCAGATAGTTAAAGAGGCTAAAATCGTGTAGTTAAAGAAAATTTGAGTTTATCAACAATCAAGTTCCTCAAACATTCATTAAACTTCTGAAACTAAGAAATTATTTAACAGAATTGAAATATTATCTGTAACGTGCTATGAATTAAAGGCATGAATTTAGTTGTTGAATTGATCTAATTAAGAAACAATAATTGAATCGATGCAAAAGATCAATAAACTGATCTATCGATGATTATTTAACCTGTTGGAAAAAAATAGCGAATTACTATATCTGTGAAAAGGAACAACGACTGTAACTTAACCGAAAGGAGCAACAAATGTTAATTTAAACGAAAGGAACAACAAATGTAATCTAACCGAAAGGAACAACAAATGGTAAATTAACTGAAAGGAACAACGTGTATGAAAATGAGAGGAACTGTCAAGAAGTAAACTACAACAATGGAAACTGGAACAACAATCGATAACATTCAATTGAAGCATCTATCTTCTGTAAGAAAACAACATAAAATCATTAACACAATTATTAATTTATCTTTAACTGTTGCAAAAGAGATTTAAATCACAGAACAAAAATCAAACTGATACAATTATAGATCGAGACAGTAACTCCTTCAGACTGGGCCCTCGGTCCTCAGAAGCACTGCTGCTAGAAACTCAGTATGTAGAAATGATGAAAATGTTCAAATCTTTTATTGATTCCATAACCTGTACAATATTTACAAAAACTTCTTGTGCAGAGCAATTATGAGTTATGAATCCCTGGATAAAATTCTTAGATGATCCTTTCCGGGATCCATTACCCTCTATATATTATAATAATATGGGTAAATTAAGCTATCCTGGGTATCGAGAGATCCTCAGGATCGCTTTTACTATTTATAAAATTTACAAAAATAGAGAATTAATCTCCCTCAAAACTGCTTTGCGCCCAATGTATTCAACCTCCAATAACTTACGTATCTTCAAAATCTCTTTATCTATCTTGGGTTTAACAATATTTATCCATTCCTGTAACAAAATCAAACAATTCCAACCGTATTTTAGAATTTATTTAATATAACTCAATAATATTTCTAGAAGACATTTCAATTTTCTATCCTAATTATTCCTAATTATTCCTAATTAACAGAAAAGTCAATCATGATTATATCATAAATCATGGGAATAAGGAGGATATTTGTACCTTTTTCATAACCCAACATACCCCCCATCTTACCTTCTTGCATGTAAAGCAGTGATGTTGTAAGGAGGAAAGGTTGGTTCACCGGGTCCCCTGAACCCATTCTTGCGTTTGAGCTCTCCAAAAGCAGTGTCTTCCCTCTTCCTATTAATTTGATAATCTCTCTGGTAACCTTCTGGAGGAAACCAAATAATAGGGGGATTATATCTGCACCCAATCTAGGCAGGTCCCTCCTCCTGGATCATTCTGGTATAGCTTTCCACTCTGAAGGTAGATGCAATTTTTTTTTTGAAACTGAAGGGTTCCCTACTCTTGAATTCATTTGAGGATGCATCCCATCTTAACTTTGGAAGCAGCAAGAGCTTCTTCATTGAGTTCCCTAAAATATGTTATGCCTAACCATATAACCTGTCAGTGAATAGGGCCTAAAGATTCCACAACCTCTTCCCATTTCATGAATGTTATGTGTCGCATGATGGCTAGAAAGGACTTTGGAGGTTCCCCTATGATCCAGAGATATAGCCCAGTTTCCCTCTTCATGAAGGTCTTGTGATCTTTGGCCCATCTGATTTGGTTTTTAGTAAAGGAAATGAATGCTTGAAGTTGTATGTCACCAATAAAAGGATTAGGGTTATCTTTCACATTATCTTCCAAAATGAAGTTGTGGAAGTACAGATCACACAGAAAATATTTCACCTTCTCCTCTCGCTCTCTAAAACAGGAAATAAACTCAGGGACAGTGGTGAATTTAATTGGTTTACCTACTCTAATGGATTTCATCCTCAGCAACAAGTAACGTTCTAACAAAAACAAGGTATAATTGGTAGCAAGAGGTCTGCAATTTATTGCATCAATTTAGACATCACAAATCTCTTTGATTTGCTCCAAAGATTTTTTCAATTGGTTTTGTACCTTCTTCACCTTCCCTTGGGCTCTGGTGAGCTCAAAAAACATTTCATTTTCTATTTTTGAAATGGTCTTAAGTTGTTTAACAAATTTTTTATGTTCAACCATAGTGACCATCTCATTTCTGCACTGTGTTAGTGTCTGTTGGCTTTGCACCAACTCTGTTTCCAGTCTATCAATGATGGCACTTTGTTCCTGAGACTGGGACGCTTCTTCAGTCTGACAGGATGCTTCTTTTATTGCTGGGAATTCTGTCTGGGTTTTTGCATCTATGGTCTCTAGAGGAGTAGGAATCATTTCCTCAGGTTGAGTAGCTTCTCCTTCTGGAATTTTTGGTTGAGCTTCTGTTTCATATGCTTCCAAAGGAATCTCCTCTTCATTTTGAACAGTTGCTCCTTCTGCTGCTACAATTTCAGTCTGAAGTTCCATTTTTGCTGTCTCTTCAAGGACATGCAGCTTTGTCTGTGTTCCTACAGAACTTATTTGGACTATCCTCCTAGGAAGAGAGTTCCTTCCCTGTGTTCTAGGCCTTTTGGTATTCTTTCTTTCATGGGCCTTGTCAACTTGCTCTAATTGTTTTCTTAATTCTTTGATAATTTCCTTAAGTTTGTCAACTTTCTTATTTAACACTTTAATCCTTTTAACCCTTTTCTTCAATAGCTTGTTTTCCTATTTTAACCTTCTGATTTTGCTGTGGCTTTTGCCTGATTTCTATTTTTGTGAACTGTCAGGGTTTTCCTCACCCTGATCAGTCAATAGTTTTTCCTCTGTTTCTTTTGCCTGCACTACAGGACTATTTACCTCAATATGAGGTTATACCTGTGTTGTATCCTCTGGTAATGACATCTCTATGTCAGGGAAGTCCTTAGCAGGGTTTGAAGAAGAAGTTGGTGCTTGGTATTCTTCTGGCCTGTTTGTGTCTTTGTTAATTGAGGTCCCCAAATTCCCTAGAACCTGAGCCATTTCTACCTCATATCTTTTCAAAAACTATTCTATGAGGCGTTCCAGTAATGGCTGGGTATCTTCCTGAATTTTTTCTTGTGGGGTTTGTTCTGTTTGTTCAATTTCCCAATATATTCCTGTGAGGGTTGCTTTGCATGCATCATTTCCTAGATTTCTTCAGGCTGTTCTATCTGTTTGCTTTTTATTTTCCCCTCAATGAGTATTTTAGGGTTAGCAATTGTCCTTTTTCTCTTTTTAGTTGATGCCTCTAGCTGTGAGGTCTGAGTCTTTTCCAATTGGACGGGGTCTGCCTCAATTTCAGGTTGAGGAGATGGAACTTCTATTTGGGCAGTAGATTCCCCTTCCTCTTCTACTTCAATTCCATGGGGTGGGTCTTCATGATGTAATTCGAGTTGTTCCAGTTGTAGAGGCCTATTGGCCTCGATAAGATCACCCCAAATTATTTGAGTTTGACTCAAGGCCTTATTTACTATCATTTTTACTAATCGATGGTGGCTAATGATAGTAACGTGATCTTTTTCCTTCTGTGTTCTTATAGCAACTTCATGTAATATAGCATTTAGAAAAAATGGTAGATTGATTACTAACCATTGTTTGAGTGCTGCTAACAGTTTGAGGTGGCGTGGTTGGATCACATCATATCTTTCATCGCAGGTGATGTACCTATGCATTACACCTGCCAGTTCTTTCCATGTCTTGTTGAGGGTGTTGGGGTTAAGTGCCTTTCCATTTTTATCAAGTTCCTCTCCAGGGTCTACGAAATATTCTACAACTTCTTTAAGGGTTGTATATCTTCTAGTCCATTGTATTCTTGTGTTAGGGAGGCCTATAACCTCTGCTACAATTTCCTGAGTGACTGGAATTTGTATATCTTGAACCATGGAGATTCCTCCCTGCAAGTTCTGGAAGAATTCGAGCATGATGTTTGTATCATATCCTTGCAAACAGTTGAAATAATCGATCCACCCCAGACGGTGTATGATTTCTCTTTCCTACTCAGTTACCTGTAGTAATGTTGGCTCTCGACGCACACTTCGGCCACCCATATTTTCTGTGAGTAGGTGAGGAAAACTATCATTCCTTGTTGCAACTTAACTCAACTAGTTTTTGAAACAATAGAAATAGAAAATATAGAACAACATTGTGTATAAAAAATGTGAATTTGTCTTATTTACTGCACTCATTGTAATCTATCGGTAATTTTGTCGAGCATCTTCCCCCCATAAATGGAAAGTTTGACCTCGACCATCAAAATGTACGAGTGTAATAATGGCGGGTAGTTCCTACGAGGTGTGATTACTATGCCGCTGCCACCGCTGGAAAGACAATCATTAATAACTTTTCAAAAATCACTTTAATGGTACTTATGATAATCATCACTTTGTGTGGGAAATTCTAATTGTCATACCTATGTTAGAAACCCTTTGAGGAAAAATATTTTAAATGATTTTAAATTTGTTCACGTGTTTTTAAAATGTTCCACATATCATAACATTGTTACTTTCCCTCGTTTATTGGATATAACTAGAATGATATCCTTATTGTTTATAAAAGGAAATCTACGAACACACTAAAACTTGGCGTATTTAAGGTAAACTTTGATACCACAGGCAGAGCCACTGCTGCCAGTAGGCGTCCATAGCCTCGACAAGGTTGTCTTTTAACCCATAGATGAGCCTGTATCCTTAATAAATAGTTTGAATTTTCTTTTCCCAAGAAGACCATTATCTTGGTTTGGTAGCCAGATGATGATAATTCCACTCACTAGATCGTAACCTAAGTGAACAAGTCAACTCATGATGAGACCTCTTGTCCTTTGATGAAAAAATTCCAAATGTCATTACCCTAGTGTGGTAGCCATAGTGGGAATGTTACTTATGTTATTATTTGATGATCATGGTAGGTTGGCTCGTGATGACACCCCCTATCCTTTATGGGAGAAGTTTATTACTTTGTTAGAAACTTTATTTTGATTTTTTTTTGTTTTTTATTTTATTTTATTTGTAGGCTCTATCAAGGGAGGCTCATCTACTCCTTAAGAGTGAGGGATGGAGTAAGAAGTCTAATAATTCCAAGTAAAAATGTGTTTAAGCTTCCTTATTATGATATGAAATCAATTATCATTCAAGTATATGTATATATAGGAGAAACAAATGAATTATGGTGGTTAATGATGTTGGAAATATGGCTACAGCAGAGATGACGCAGATGATCGAGGTTGTCATTGATGGCAATCGGTTATGGAGCAGTCAAGGATGTCAACACGCACAAGGAATGATGAATCACAGATGCTGAAACACA
>SNQJ01S0204885.1:2499-13651 GCA_010110895.2 Picea sitchensis | reverse complement strand
GGCCATACCCCCAAGCCCTCCTTTATCCTCTCCGGATCCGGATCCTTCCCTAACGGTGCTTCCCTTGGAAGCACTAAACTCCTCGACACCCTCTACCTTTCTTCCGGACAACACTACTCAGTTACCTGTGTATCGAGGCAAAGAACTTTTTATTCCTAATATAGAGGCTGGCACTTCCTCCTCTAAACATTCATAAAAGGATGTCAAAGCCTTTGCTTGGTCGCGAGGCATTGGCACAGAACTATCCCCTCTCTAGACAAGAAGTTCCAGGAAGAAAAAGGAGCTATTGAGCTCACAACAAACTGCATCTGTTCTTTCCACGCGGGATGGTAAGGCCCTTAGAGAAATGAAGGCCTTGGCACGATCCAAGTAATGATCGTGCTCTCCTTAAATATACGGGGGATTGGAGGCACCCTCAAGGCTACTTCTTTCCGAAGATTGCTGGAGCATTCGAAGCCAGATGTAATCTTTCTTCAAGAAACCCTCTCGACAGACCATAAAGCCAGAGATTTTGTGCATCTATTTTGTTCTTCATGGGTCTCGGCAGCTGTTAACTCTATTGGATCTTCTGGTGGTTTGCTGGTGGCATGGGACCCCAGTCTTTTTAACCTGAGACCCTACCTTTAGAGCGAGGGCATCCTGATGTTAGGTTGCTACTTAGCTTCAAAGAAGGAGGTGGCGTTACTAAATATCTATGGGCCTTGCGTTGACAAACAGAGGTTCTGGTCTCATCTGGCAAATATTGGCATTTTCTCCTTTCCAAATATCATTATCGGTGGCGATCTTAACATAATTTTATCGACAGATGAAAACTGGGGTGGATCCTTCATGCCGGGTCCTACCGAGACCTTCTTCAGAGAGCTCTTCGCTTCAAACAATCTGATCGATGTTCTGCCGACCCAACTGGTTCCTACTTGGCGAAATGGGCGATTTGGCCCAACTGCGATAGCCAGACGACTGGATCGTTTTCTTGTTGCTAAAGGCTTCTTGTCTTCGTCTGGATTTCCAACCTCGTGGGTGGAGTTCCCTTTTGTGTCGGACCATGCGCCAATCCTCCTACAGTTGCGGCTTCCAGCGCTACACCTTTCACCTCCATTTAAGTTCAATCACCATTGGCTTTCGTCTGCTGCATATTCTGATTTAGTTCACTTGGTCTGGACGGATCCTTGTTTCCTAGCAGAAGCTAATCCTCAATGGCGCCTCGTTTGGAAACTAAAAGTCCTCAAATCAAAGTCTAGAGCTTGGTTCCATGATTTAAAAGCTATGCAAAAATCCAGTTTAATTAAGCTGGAGTCTGAGATTTCTCATCTCATTCTCAAATCGACAATTGCCACCTTGACCGTGGAGGAGTCGGCCACTCTGAAGCTGCTTGAAACCAACAGAGCCTCCTTTCTTCGATCAGAGGAAAATAGTTGGAGATTGCGCAGCCGTGCTACATGGTTAAAAAGCGGAGACTCAAACTCCAAATTCTTCCATAAAGTTGTCAGTTTCAATAGGAACAAGAAGTATATTTGGTCGATTAAAAGTAGCGGAGATGAGTTACTTAGTGGACAGAAAGCCTTAAAGGATGAGGCCGTATCGTATTTTAGTCATTTGTACAAAGACACCAATAACCACAATCTCCAGGAGATGGTGTCTACGGCCAGTCTTTTCCCTAATTTCGTCTCTGCTGATGAGGTCGTCGACCTCTACAAACCTGTCTCTCTTTCCAAGATTAAGTATATTCTGTTACACTTCAAAACTGAGAGGAGTCCCGAGCCTGATGGCTGGTCGACCGAATTCTTCTGTTTCTTCTTTGACCTCGTAGGATTGGATCTCCTCCAGATGGTGGAAGACTCCCGTATCAAAGGTAAGATTGTGGGAAGTCTAAATACCACCTTCCTCGTCTTGATACCGAAAGAGAACAACCCACTCTCCTTTAGTGACTACCGTCCGATCTCCCTATGCAATCTCATTTATAAGGTAATTTCCAAGGTTATCTCTAACCGAATCAAGCCCTTTCTTGAAAGGAGTCTTTCAGCAGAGCAACTGGGTTTCTTGAGGGGCAGAAGAATCCAGGATGCCATTGGAGCTACCCACGAGTGCATCCACAGCATCAAGAAGAAAAATATAAAAGCTCTGGTCATGAAACTCGACCTCAAAAAAGCTTTTGACTGTATTGATTGGGAGTTTTTGAGATTAATTCTTCATGAATGGGGTTTGATGAAAAGTTCATCAATTGGATCCTGTCCTGTGTCACCAGTGCAAACTTCGCAGTGTTTATCAATGGGGAGGCTACCAGCTTCTTCAAAAGTGAGAGGGGGCTCCGCCAGGGATGCCCACTCTCCCCCTACCTCTTTATTCTGGTAATGGAAGGCCTTAGCCTTCTCCTCGCAAAAAGCTTCACCGAGCACCTCATTTCTGGCATAAAGGTTTCAAAATTCATTAAGATGGTTCATCTCTTGTTTGTCGATGATGTTCTTCTCTTGACGAAAGATGTTTTAGTGGAGTGGTTGGTAATCTAAGAGGTGCTTCAGATTTTCTGCTCAGTTTCAGGTTTATCCATCAATTTCTCAAAATCCTCCGTCCACTACTGGGGTCTATCGGAGGCCGAACTCCTACTCCTAAAGGGCTCCATCCCCTACACCTTTATAAACCCGAGTGAAGGCTTCAGGTATCTTGGTTTCTAGCTGAAGTTGGGAGCCTCCTCTCCTGATGATTGGAGATGGCTAGTGGCACTTTTTGAAAGAAAAATTGGATTTTGGTGCAACAAATGGCTATCCTTGGGCGACCGTTTCACCCTGGTAAAGTCGGTTCTGGAAGGCCTTGCTGTTTTCTGGATGTCCCTGGAGCGAATTCCAAACAAGATTATCATTCTTTTACGGAGGCTCACTTTCAACTTTCTGTGGAATAGCCAAGCTGACAAATTTTGTTTTCATCTGTGTAGCTGGGCTGCTCTGTCAAAACCTCGAAGGTCAGGGGGCTGGGGTCTCATGAACATGTCTACCTTCAACACGACCCTCCTTGTGAATTCATTCTGGATAGCTATCACTCACGACAGTATTTGGCACCATATCATTGTCAATAAATACTTGTGCTCCTTGTCGCTTATCAATTGGCTCTGTAAGCCTTCTTTCCAGCTGAAGAAGGCTTCTCCATTCTGGAAGGGCGTGGTCGCTTCCATACCAGTGATTCTCCACTGGTTCATGTGGAAGCCTGGCGCGGGTACAGAGATTTGCATTGGCAGGGACAAGATTCTTGGGTTGGGGGATCAGTCCCTCCTCTCTTCCATGCTGAGGTCGCAACTCTTGGCTCTGAATTTTACACATCTTGCACAGATTAGAGCCCCGTCTGGCAGCCGCCCTCTCCCCGACCGATGGCTGGACAGTGGCGATCTACTCTTAAGCGATCCGAGTGCCACCGAATGGGACCTTTACATCACGACCCTCAAAAGCGTCGGTGTCTCTCTTTCAACAAACCAGGATTCATTACTGTGGGTTGGTGGGGATGCCACAGGCATCATCTCGGTCAAGAATATTTATGCCACCCTCCTCAATCAGTTGAATTTCGACGTGGATCTTACGTGGTTTTCTCATTTGTGGCATTGGGAGGTCCCTCTAAAACTCAAATTTTTTATCTGGCTTGCTGGAAAAGAGAAAACTCTCACTTGGGATGTGCTTCGACGGAGAGGCTGGGAGGGGCCTGGGATCTGTCTACTTTGTAGAAGAGCGCCAAAGGATATCCACCACCTCCTGGTTCACTGTTCTTTCACAAAGGCGGTCTGGTCTCTTTTGTTCAAGCATATTTCTTTGCACTTTTCTTGGAGCGGCACCTCCTTATTGAACAGCTTCTCACGGTGGTTGACACAAAAATCTGCACCGAAGTGTTTGCTGGTCCATGTCTGCTGGCAGGTTTGGACAGAACGGAACCGAGCCATTTTTGAAAATTTCCCTCCTTCCTTGCACGCTGTGTTACACAGAGTTTTTCCCTCCTTCCATTGGAATCCGTAGACGGTAAAGTCCCTCCCTCACAAAGCCTGTGATTTTAAGTTGACGGAAGGTTACACTCTTGTTTGTTTCGATGGCGCTGCCCAGTCAAATGGGATTTGTTGTGGGGCTGGTGGTTTTTTCAAAAATCATCCGTCGAGGATTACTAAGTGGTTCTTTAACTGCGGAGTGGGCACTAACAATAAACCTGATCTCTTGGGTTTATGGGCCTCCCTTTTTCTAGCTTCATGTTGGTCTATCAATCACTTACATGTCCTTGGTGACTCGAGAGTTATTATAGACTGGATATCACAAAAATCCAAGCTTCAAATTGTCCACAATGATAGCTGGAAGGAAAAAACGCTTGAGCTGTCAAATTTTTTTACCGACATAAACTTCCACCACATCTCCAGATCTCACAATCGAGAGGCGGACGCCCTCTCGAAGAGGGCCTTAAATGAAGTGGTTGGGAGACTCTCGGTCTTCCATTGCGATAGAGGGATAGAGAGCCCTATCTCCTATATTAATATCTTTGAATGATGTTGGCTGTCCCTTTTCTGTAGTTGGATGGGTCAATTGAATGTTTTGACCACCTGACTTTCTCCGTTTTGTGCTGGTCCACTTTGGCAGTCTTTGTATGTAACGGTCCCCCCTCTGATGGTGCACTGACCATGTTCCCAAGCTGTGGCAGCTGTTTTGTAAATGAATTTATACCATATATAAATTTGAGGAATTTTCTCTTGGAAAAAAAAACGAGGTAACCCACAATTGTATTAACAACATTAATTAATCAACTTTTAATCTTAAAAATGTGATTCTTAAACATCGATTTACGTTTGATAGTGGCTTTAATTAGTGGTTGTTTTTCCTGACATGCTACCAATGGGAGTTTACTTGAATATATGGTTACATATCCACAATTTAATAACTATAGAAAGGAATAGTGCATCGTTTAAGTGATGCAGGAGCATCACCAGCAAAGTGCAAGCAGAGGACAACTGGATATACACCAACGCACATTTTGAAGACATTTTGAAATTTAAAAAATGAAACATTAATGTATTAGTTGAAAGGATGTAATTGCTCTTAAATGTTTTGGGGATTGTAATGCAGATTTTGAGTGTTGCTCTCATTTGCCGGTTGGAGGCATTTAATGTAATAAATGTAAAGTAGTTGTAGTCTTTAAACTCAAGAAAGCTCCCTCGTATGTATTGTATTATTATCCTCAATTATAAGAGTAGAATTTGTAGAGCAAGAGATCATAGGAGAGCAGAGAAGAACAGAGATTGTAGAAGTTGTTTGAGCAGATAGTTGTTGCTATAGAAACCATGTACAGAAGCAGATAGTTGTTGTTTGATCCAATTTCATGGTGTTGTTATGGTTACTGTTTGCATCTATTGAATGGTGTGTTTACAGTTTTCTTATATGCTTCGTTATGCATTTGTTTCAATGATTTATGTGTATGATTTCATGTTGAATGTATGAAGTCTGTGAGAGGGAGAGTATAAGTTTCAATTTCTTCTCATCCTGAGAATTCCTGCAAAGAGTGCAGTGAAGATCCGCAAGGAGTGCGTTGACAAGATTCTGAGTTTTACCTCAGAAAAACTCAGGAGAGATAGAGTTGTTCTTATACCAACAGAAGTGCAAGTATAGCACAGAGTCGTGCAAGGTGTGCACAGGCTAAATTGAAGTCTTAGACTTTTCCAACCAATTGAGTGGTTGAATAACTTATGTCGCAAGGAGTGCGCAGAATTGGAGATATCAGATAATCAAAGTTTTTTGTGAAGGCCGCAAGGAATGTGTGCAAGATCTCTTAGAATCCTTGATTTTGCAGCAAGAATCAAGCTCATAAGGGATAGAGACTTGGAAAGTCTAGAGGACAGATGAGGGTCGAAGTCACCTCGCAGAAACCAAGCTCAGGAGGAAAGACCCCGAGTTATTTGGCGAGGAACTATTGAGAGCCTGAACGGACGGTGGAAATTCTCGGAGGGAGAAGCGTCAATTTTCTGTGGACCGTCAGATCTAGTAAATATGCGGGAAGGATAAGGCCAAGTGCCTTTCAACACTCGCAAGCTCAGAAGAGATAGAAGCCGTTAGATCCATAGGAGCGTGAGTCGTTGATTGGGCGCTCCGAGATATCGACATTTCGGGAGTCGGGAGTGTGAAGGAAGCTATAACTCTGGAGTCCTGATACGCGAAATCCCGACAAGAATTGGACTGTCAGATCGTGAGAGATTCAGGACCGTTGATCTATGGTGAGGAAGTTTGCGAGTTTGGATATCGGGAAAAGAGAGCAAAGTCACATAGTGAATTCCCGACACGCGAAATCCCTATGCGCTCGAAGGTTGGGACCTAGGTCGCAGTCGAGGGTCACATCGGTGAAGGACTTAAGGGAAGATCTAGGAATCGTTAGCCCATTTTGGGGTTTCGAGAATCAGAAGAGTCGGGGTGACTCGCAACGGAAGTCCCGACATAGCGAAACTCGATGTGCCTTTGGGGTTAAGTCTGTGGTCACGTCGGTGGTCACGTGGAGTGTAGGCTCGTGTCTAGTGCATGTTGGCGCGGGCGGAGCATATAAGAGGATACCTATGGTTATATGTGTGAAGGGTTCCAGCGGGGACCAAGGAGCCATTTAGGCTCGGGAATTTGAAGATCCAAAGACTGAGAGGTCAAGAAGACCCTGCTGAGGTGGGGGTCTGCGTCAGGTGGTATCAGAGTTGACAACTTTTGTTTTCTATAGAGGGAACACAGAGGACAATTGTGATTGAATTCTGCATGAACATATTGAAACAATGCCACCGAGGAGACGTCAAGAGAGACCTATGCCTGATCTAGCCGTGGAAAGGGAAATGAGAGAACTTCGTGCTCGATTGGATTCCATGGAGACAACACAGAGGTGAACACCTGATACTGGAGATATCAATGAGGCCTAAAGTGAGAACGAAGTTGGATCCGAAGAAGAAGTTGTAGCCGAAGATGCTGCAGAGGAACGTCTTTTTAAAGTTGTTGCCAGAATAAGTTCCAGAGAAAAATTTGACATTCTGATGTATGAAGGTAATTTAGACGTTGAGGAGTTGCTAGATTGGTTTAGAACTCTGGATAAATACTTTGAGGATGTTGAGGAAGATACGAAGGTTAAGAACGTTGTCACTAGACTGAAAGGGCATGCAACACTGTGGTGGGATGAACTGTAGGCTAACAGGCGTTGCAAAGGAAAACAAAGAATCAAAAGTTGGGACATAATGGTAGCGAAGATGAAATCCAAATTCATACCAAGATATTACCAAATCAATATGTTTCGAAGAATGCAAAATTTCAGACAAAAATGGATGATAGTGAAGGAATACACTGAGGAGTTTTACAGGTCAAATATCAGAGCTGGTGATCGCGAGAGTGATGATGAAAAAGTCACCAGATACATGAATGGTCTGAAATATGAGATTCAGGATGAGATGAGAATGGTGACAATCAGGAATGTAGAAGATTCTTATCAGATTGCTTCAAAGGCATAAGTGAAATTGGCCCGAAAGAAAGGTCAAAGGGGAAGAGGTAGAAGTCAGAGCAGAGGCAAAGCAATTACCCATGACAGAGTACAGAAGCCCAAGGATGAAGAAAAGAAACCTCATAACCACCCAGAAAGGAGAGGAAGCTCACAAGGAGGACAATATGTCGGTAGGAACACTTTTCCTCGAGCAAGAGGAAGAGGAAGAGGCAGAGGAGGTGAAATAAAGTGTTTCGTCTGTGGAAAGATCAAACACAAATATTTTGAATGTTCCGATAGAAAACAAGATGGAGGAGGAGAAGCTCACATTTCATAAGCACAAAGGAGAAATGTTGAGGCAAAAGATGCATAAGGTGGAAGATCCTTGATGATGGGAAAATTCTCTTGAAACCAAAGAAAGAGATGGAGAATCCAATCCAGAGGAACAACTTATTTAGGAGTTCTTGCAAGACCAAGGATAGGGTATGCAAGGTGATAGTTGATAGTAGAAGCACAGATAATCTAGTATCCATAGAGATGGTGGAAAAGATGGAATTGGAGACAGTTACACATCCAAGCCCATACAAGGTTTTGTGGTTGCAAAAAGGACATCAGGTAGCTGTCACTAAACAATTTTTTGTTGAATTTAAGATAGGGGGATACAGAGATGAGATCTTATGTGATGTTATTCCCATGGATGTCTGTCATCTTTTGTTGGGAAGGTCGTGGAAATATGATAGAAATGTTATTCATGATGGAAGAAAGAACACATACACCTTGGAGATGAATGGTAGGACGCATATGTTGCTACCAATTGAAGACAAGAAGGTGAAAGAAGAGACAATCAATACTATACTTCTCATGAGTGGGAAGGAACTTCTGGATGAAGTCAAGAAATATGAAGAAATGCAGTTTGTTGTGGTGAGAAAACCTAGAGTCATCTTGACCAGTACCTCAATAGATGATCTACCTGAGGAAATTCAAGAACTGCTGGAGAATTTCGCTGATATACTGGTGGACGATTTACCTTGTTCGTTTCCACCCATCAAAAGTATAATCCATCACATCGACCTTATACCAGGAGCGAGTTTTCCAAACAAAGCAGCATACAGATTGATGCCACAAGAGAATGAAGAGGTTAAGAAGCAAGTCCACGATTTGATGGACAAAGGGTTGATTAGAGAAATCTTGAGTCCATGCGTTGTACCTACAGTGTTAAGTCCGAAGAAGGATGGTGGATGGAGAATGTGTACAAACTCGAGGGCTATAAACAAAATCACCATCAGATATAGATTTCCTTTATCCAGGATGGATGACTTGATGGATTGCTTGAGTAGAGCAAAGTTTTTTTCAAAAATTGATTTGAAAAGCAGGTATCATCAGATTAGAATGAGGGAAGGTGATGAATGGAAGACAACATTCAAGATGAATGAAGGACTATATGAATGGCTTGTCATGCTGTTTGGCTTGACGAATGCGCCAAGTACTTTTATGATATTAATGAGCGAAGTCTTAAAATATTTCATTGGGAAGTTTGTAATTATGTATCTTGATGATATACTGATCTTCAGTAAGACCGAGGAAGAACATTTGAGACATTTAGCTTCAGTGATGAGGAGGTTTCAGCGAGAGAATTTTCTGATAAATATGAAGAAGTCGTCTTTCATGAAGACAAAATTCATTTATTTGGGTTTTGTGATCTCTTAAAATGAGTTGAAGATGGATCATGAAAAGGTAAAAGCAATCAAGGAGGTCGTCGCTATTAGAATTAGGGTAGTAAAGCAGAACAAAAGTATCTTTTAATTTCTAACTAGATCTTATATCAATAAAACAAGTCTACACTACTTGAATGGAGAAAACACGCAAGAGTGCCCAGATCTAAATAGTTTAGAATAGATCTGATCTTCAAAACTGGAAAGAAACTTATACAGATCTAAGAGATCTGATAACATAGATAAAGAGTAAGACAATGGTTCAGATCTATAATGTTGAACTTAGACTTTACATAGATATACAGATCTAAAACAAACTGATCATAAACAGTTAATCACAATTATAGAAATAAGAGGTAAACTCAATATACAGTTCAGATCTACAAACTGTCAAAGCTGATACACAAATCTATATAGATCAAAAGTATTGAAGTCAAGAACAAGGTTCAGATCTGAAGGTGATTAGTAGATAGCTTACCCAGTCTTAAAACCTTACCTCTGAAGAAGTCACAACAACCACAAGAGATGTAGAACCATTTGTATTATGCTCAGACAAGGTTCAGTTCATTAGATCCACCATATGAGGTGGATCTCTTTCCAAGATATGAAGAACTTTTCTTGCCACCAACAGGGATAACACCAAAATATTTCACAAGAACCAACCCTCAAACAAACAACAAAACCTATACTGAAAATAGTAGACAAACCCTCATTGCAGCAGGAGGTAGAAATCCTTATCTTATAGGTTTACCACAGCAAAGGAAGGCCGCAGCCTATAGGCACACCACACAGGAGAGGCCGCAACCTATAGGCACACCACACAGGAGAGGCCGCAGCCTATAGGCACACCACACAGGAGAGGCCACATCCTATAGGCACACCACACAGGAGAGGCCGCAGCCTAAGAGCACCCCACACAGCATTCAAGAGAGGCTACAACCTATAGGCTCAGCCCACAACAGAAAGGAGAGGCCTCAGCCTACTCAGACAAAAACAGGTGGAAGGAGGCCGCACCTCTCAGCCACACTCAGCAAAAGAATGAGGGTCACACCCATCAGCCACACAACAAAAAAAGGATGAGGGTCGTTCCTCACACAACAGATTTACACCAACAGAAAGGAGGGCCGCATCACACAAAACCCCAATAGAAATTTGGTGAGGCCGCAACAAAGGGAGTCTTCACTAACAAAAGGGGCCGCAACAAATAGTCTCACCATATAGCAAACAAGATAGGGCCAAACCCTATAAACTCAACCACAACAGAAATAGGGGGCCGCTGCCTATACAGGTTTACCACAGCTGATAGGAAAGGGACAACACCCCACAACCAACACTCAAAAGAAGCCGCAGCTACACCACACCAGTCTGTAACAGAAAAATTAGAAGAGGCCGCAGGAAGAACTTCACTCACAACAAAAATGGGGCCGCAACTTCAACAACAGAGAGGAGTCGCAGCTAGGAGAGATCTGAACACACTTATCAACAAGTGATACACGAGGTAAGTGATGTGAGAGGGGAGGTTCTATTTTATAGTTTGGGTTAGGGAAAAGTTAGATTAAAAATAATATTAAAATATCATGTTTAAATTAGGTAATTTAAACATGATATAATTTAAATCTAATTTACCCTTAAAACATAAAAAACCCCAAACCAACACAAGTAAAGGAAAAGGGGGGGTTAGCAAGGTGGCAATACTCACTCCTTCATTTAACATGGTGAACTTATTACTTTATCATTATTTCATATGGGACTTATCCCTCATGTGGTTATGTCCTTCTTCAAGGAAGGTCATGCACCAACAAAATGCTTGATCGAGGATCAAGTAGCCCCATAACTTTTTCTGGGGACTTATCCACCAAGGTCAAATACCAAGGATCAACCCATGCCATATGCATGGGTACCCTGGACATTTCCAGGGGCCCTAGGCTTATCTAGGGGCTTTAACTGCTTGGTCCTAGACCAAGAGCCCCAGTCGTATACTGGGGGCCCTCTTA
>SNQJ01S0204884.1:0-15016 GCA_010110895.2 Picea sitchensis | reverse complement strand
GTCGGTTATTAAATTACTACATGAAGAAATGGAGGAGCCAAATGACACCTAGAGGAGAATCTTTCATATTATAGAGGTTCAACAAAAAGAGAAGCACTGAATCAGATAACTGAGGCATACCAAAGAAAAATCAAGTCATATTTTGATAAGAAAACCAAGATGGAGATATTTCAAGAAGGCGACTTGGTCTTCAGGTGGGATTCCAGAAGGGAAGAAAATTCTAAGCATGGTAAGTTCAATAACCTATGGTTTGGTCCTTTTAAGGTGGTTGAGGTTTTGAAAAATAACACATTTCTTTAACACAATCTACAAGACAATGAAATTTTTGGGGGCCTAGTAAATGGGCACTTCCTGAAAGATTATTTTGCTTGAAAGAATGAGGGAAGGCCCCTCTTGTACCATAATTAATTTCATTTTTCCATTTTCATTTGATTAGTTGGTTTGTGTGTGAATAAAGACTGCATAGCCCAACAAAGGAACTGGGGTGTGTTAGTGTTGTTGGTTTGATATTCTTTTAGAAGACAGGAAAAATTGGTGCCATCTCTGAATATGGTCAGTAGAAGAAGATATACAAGGCTGGTAGATAGAAACAAAGGTAAGTTACAACAAGTGGGAGTGACGTTTTGAGAGGTAAGGCACCTAATCTAGTATTATTATCACCTCATAGGGAAGTTCTATCCCCGATTGGAGCCAATGTTGTAACCTATGTCTGCATCCCTGCCCTTTCCCTCCTCTACCCTATACATCCATCAATTCTGATTTTTTTTTTGTGTTTCCTAAGATTAGCCTCAATGCTTTAATCACTCAGCTTCAATGGCCCTTACCCATTTTTTACTTATTTTTCACCATATTTTGCTTCCTTGAAAGGTCATTACATGTTCTGTTTTGAGGTTGAAAATACTTGTTATGATGTTTATCACTAATTGAGCATGAAACAGGTCAACCAAGTCTTTTGTATGCACAGGGAACACCCATGGAAAAAACACAACAATTCAAAGCAGTCAATTTCGGGCTCAGATTGTGAGAGAAGACAGGTAAAAATTGCAATGGTGTAGATCCAACAGGCCACTTAGATCAATGGGTCTCGTAAATTCAGAGTTCCAGAAAGGCATGAGGTTTAATCATAAAGTTACACAAAATTCACTCTGCAACTTTGGCGTTCCGGCGTCCGAGCTCATGTTTGTCAAAAAATCTCCAATGTCGAAATGTCGGAGCAAATAACCGTCGCATCACTTTGTGAGATCATCCATATGAGAGGTATCCACACTTGGTAGTAAAAAACTCCCAAATGCCAAAACATCGGAGCCACATAGAATTCATTTGTGGTGATAGGTGGCATCCATCGGTAGTCAACATGTGGCACTCATTTGAGGGTATTTGGTTTATGTCATTCGCTCATTTCTAGGTGACACATGTCACTCTGTTCATGTGAACACATCAACGATAGTAAGGTCATGTGAACACATCAGATCCAGGAGATGAACCATTTGGGAGGTATATAGATTTTTCATTCAGAAACTCCCGAACACCGAAAATCTGGAGTCCAATGATTAAAGTATTAATATCAGGTTAATTAAGATAAATATGGATAATGACTCTGAGAGTTTAGCACTCCGGGGGATTTCACCTCAAAGTGAGCACAGTTTTCCGAACCTCCGAAGTGTCAGAGCCTCAAAGTACTGGAGCCTCAAACAACTGAAGTGGGTCCTCACTGCCATGTAACTTTGCAACATTGTCACTCTGGGAGATTCTAAAACTCAGCATTCAAAAGCTCCCAAACCCCCGAATTTTCAAAGTGTTGAAACACCAAATGATTTAAGTCTTAATATCGGCTTTATTATCTTAAGAAAAGAATGAATTAATGACTCTGCTGAAACAAAAAATGTTTAAGGATAAATCTCAGGTTAATTAGAGAAAGTGGTGGTTAATGACTCTGCCAGTCTGGGCCTCTAGGAGATATGAATATTCTACGCTCAAAAAATCTCGAACGTCAAATTCCTGAAGTGGATTATCTTCGTTAATGGCATATTTTGAAGTTTGAAAAGGGTGCCAAACTAGGGAATGTAGAGCTAGTCCACGTCATCAGATTGTTCATATGGAAATAGTTGGAAGAGAGCCAACAGTAGAGAACAAAAGTTTTGCAATTCGTACCCTGCAACTCCACAACCAAGAACTCTAGAAGACATAATTCGGGCTACATAAATAATATCAGAGACTTTAGGAAAATGCCAGATGACTTTCTTCTCTCCCCTAAGAGATAAGTTGGGGAAAAACACTGCTAACACATTCCATTATCTCCAGTAGCCTCCAACATCGCGCATGCATGCCAGTGCTCAATACATAACTCATTTTTTTCACTCCTAGTCATTTTCTGTCAAATATCGGTTCACTCGAGCATACACATCAATCTAGTTTCATTACTAAGTAGCACTTTTTAGTTGTTTAATTGCAAGACTCTGTTAGATTAAAGGATAATAAGTGGTCTTTTATGTGTGATAAGAATCACTATTTTTTTATTAAGTCAAGATCGAATTATTCCTTAATATACTCGAGCAATGTGTTTAGTTAAGTTAATTAGTATTTTTACAATTGGAAGTATAGAGTTAATCCTCACTCCTAGATGGACGAGAGCCTCTGCAACTCTGATAAATATGTAGTTTTTGTATGTGAGAGGGGTTAAGTTTTTAGTGAAAATATTCAAGCATTAAAATTGATTGGACCTGCTCATATGATGGTAAATCTCTCTACTTGGTGAATATATATTGATGACAGTTGTGTTTTCTTGCTCAATTAATCATGTGTTTTAATTTCATCCTGGATGCAAATTGTGAGGTGTGCAATGCACATTTCCTTCTTCTTTCAACTATTGTTCTAATTCATATTTTAATTATTATGAAACCTATTAAACAACTATTGTTTTAGTAAAAATATTGTTTATTTGACACCCTATTGGATGATTTATATCGAGAAATTTTTCTAGGCCTTAAAATATCATTTAAAGTCTTAATTCTCACACAATAGGTAATTAATTTCATTTCTTGTTGTTATTTTCTCTGTTTATCTTTCCATATCCTCAATTGTTGATCAAAGTTCATACCATTAGCTAAGGATAACCTACATTCATATCGTTTGTCCAGTCCAACCATATTTTCATCTTTGAAAAACCAATCGTTTAGCTGACCCACCAACATAATAAATCAAAAAACAAACCATTGATAACTTGAGGTGGCATAGCTATGTCCTATAGCATTCAGGTGCATAATTTAAGACCAACAAGTAGTAAACCTAGATCTGCACCGGTGTCTAAAGCACCTTATAGGATGAGTAATCCCGAGTTGACTGAACTTAAAATCAATCTTCAAGAGTTGATGTATAAACAATACATTAGACCTAGTGTGTCTTTGTGGGGAACACCAAACTTGTTTGTTAAAAATGACGATGGAACCATTAGGTTATGTATTTATTACATGAAACTTAATAAGATGACGATTAAAAATAAGTATCCTTTACCCTGTATTGATGACTTGTTTTATCAATTCGGGGAAGCCAAAATATTTTCAAAGATAAAATTGTAGTCAAGATACCATCAAGTTAGGATTAAAGAACAATATATTCATAAGACTACTTTCCAAACCAGATATGGACACTATGAGTTTGTAGTGGTACCCTTTGGTTTAACTAATGCACCTGCTATACTCATGTGCTTAATGAACAATGTGTTGAGAAAATATTCGGACAAGTTTTTGATTGTGTTCATCGATGATATATTGATTTATTCAAAGACTAGAGAAAAAAATTAATAAGACTTAAGACTAGTTCTACAAACACTTAGAGAACATCAACTATATGCAAAGTTCAATAAGTGTGAATTTTATAAGGGCAAAGTGTAGTATTTAGGACATGTGATTTCAGGAGAAGGGATATCTATTGACCCATAAAAAGTCAAGGCAATTTTAGATTGGCATGTGCCAAAGGATGTGTCGGATGTTCGATATTTTATGGGAATCATAGGGCATTATCATAGGTTCATAGAGGGGTTTTGAAAACTTTACTATCCAATAACATCTTTGTAGAAAAAATGAATGATACTTAAATGGAACGAGAAGTGTCAAGAGAACTTTTCAAAGTTAAAACAATTATTAATGACATCCCCTATTTTGAAGATAGACGATCCACATAAGGACTTTGTGGTCTACATTGATATTTCACTAGAAGGATTGGGAGGTGTGTCGTTACAAGATGATTATGTAGCTGCTTATGAGTCTCGAAAACTAAAACCTCATGAAAACAACTATGAAACACTTGAATTAGAATGAATTGCTATCGTACATGCTTTAAAGATGTGGTGACACTACTTGCTGGGTAGGAGAGTTTTGTTAAAATGTGACAATATCAACCTTAAGTCTTTATTTGATTAGCTAAATCTAAATGCAAGACAAGCAAGATGCTTATCTTTCCTACTTGAGAATACGATTTTTAGATAAAACATATTAAAGGAAAAAAAAATAAAGTAGCAGATGCACTGAGCAGAAAATTAAATGCAATTTTTAGTAATAATGTACAATATGATATGATTTGTAGATAAAACATATTAAAGGAACAGAAAATGAAGTAGCAGATACACTAAAATTCAAGAAAAATATCAAAATAGTAAGTCAAATAAGGAAGAATCAAAATTCAGTTACAATTAAAAAGATTAGTTATATACAAAAATAGAATTTATGATCCAAACAACACATAATTGAAGAACTTAATATTAATAGAAGTACATAAAAAAAACCTTATTCCAGTCATCTAGGCTATCAAAAGAAAATAACAAGTTTAAAGAAAGAATATTTTTGGACTGGAATGAAAACAAAGCATATGTATAAAAGAAATAATATAGTATGATAAACTATCCATCATTGAGTCACAAGCTCTGGTATAGAGTGTTACGTAGATATCTCCATAATAACACTATTTTGAGAAGTTCAAAACCCTCGAAGGGTAAACTAGAGTAGAGGAAACCATGCGACGTTCCCAATGGATTTTTGAGAATCGGGACACC
Organism: Picea sitchensis; assembly: GCA_010110895.2. Taxonomy (NCBI): domain Eukaryota; kingdom Viridiplantae; phylum Streptophyta; class Pinopsida; order Pinales; family Pinaceae; genus Picea; species Picea sitchensis. The sequence continues at coordinate 9,969 of SNQJ01S0204884.1, read as the reverse complement.
TCCGCAAAGCTTGGCCATCCTCAAATCTTAAATGGCTATAGTACCGTTAGATTACCTTTCTATTCTTAGAGTTTGGAAAACGACGTGGAACATTTTACTCTTGCCAATATGGATAGTCAATCTGTCACTCAAAATGATAAGTCAAGTTCTCTCCTTATTCCAGGTAGAGAGATTATGCCTTGAAGTTAAATCACTTAAATTCGTGTGCATGGATTACATATATTAACATATGTTTTGGTGTACTCCTACGTGAACCAACACGATTTTTTTATCATATGGGATGCTCTTAGAGTATTTCCATTTGAATCAATAAGAAGATTTAAATATAATTGAATAGGATTGATATGCTTTGATAGACTAGCCTATTTGTTAGGCTAGGAATTCGACCCGTTATAGCTTTGATAGCGTAATATGTATAGTACTTTATGGATTATATCCATTGGATCTTTGTTGAATGTATAGTACTTCTATGGATTATATCCATTGATCTTTGTTGAATCATATTATATATATATATATATATATATATATATATATATATATATACCCAGTTTAAGTTTCGGTTTACTTTAATGTTTTGTTAATATATATATATATATATATATATATATATATAACAATTCATCCTTGAAGTGATATAACATTAATACACAGGAATGTATTTAACCAGAAGTTGCAAAAAATATAATTAAACAAATAAGAAAGGTTAAACGTATACTTATAGAGTGAATAAATCCATCGATTGATGACGATCATGATAATTTATGGTGACAAAACATTTAATCGACAAAGAAATATATATATATATATATATTAAAGAATATATATATATATATATATATATATATATATATATTAAAAATGGATTTCTTTTATAAAAGAAATGGTGATAGAGGAGACATTTTATTAACGTTCTCATTCGACACTTGATAACGTGACTTAAATTTTCTTTCCATAATTTCAGCATTGGATTAGGGTGTATTAAAAATTCCCCATTGATTATAATGTTTCCATGTGCTAATTGTTTTGTCGTTTTAGAAATACTATCAACCTTCCGATTTTTTCCCCGATAGATATGATAGTCCAAAATTTTGAATTTTTTTTTTCTGTTTATGCTCTATTATTTGCTAGATCCATTTTAATATTAGAGTGTGTATCTTTTCTCTTAACATTTGTAGCCTTTACGATCAAATATGAAATTCCAATGACGATAACTTCAAATTTATTTGTATATTTCTGATTAGTTAGATTCTGCTATATACACCAAGGACTTCAATATTTGTGCGCTCCTCACACCTAGATATTCACTATATGATTTATTTGGAATCAAGGATGACCCCGCACTTCCCAATCGCTTTTATTTATTTAAAATTTCAAAATAATAATAATAATAATAATAATATTGATACACACTAATAATAATAACAATTAAAATATAGTTGACTTTTTTTTATGTAATTGTTATGTATTTTTTTATCCCATTTTTTATTGAGTTGTGTAGATCCATCTTAACTCCATATGTATCATGTATTTAGAGGCATCAAATCCCTCGATATGAAAATATTTTTTTAGAGTACAAAAGTTGAGGAAATGTTTGCATCTCGAAGGATTTGATGCCTCTTGATGCATGATAGATCAATAGTTAATATGGATCTACATCCGTTGTATATATATATTATATATATATAGATATAGATATAGATATAGATATAGATATCACCTCCCATCACCTCTTCCACTATAAGTGACCTAGATGCATCATGATATTGAATGGGAGGGTGAAGGAATAGCTCGTTATGAAAGTAGGAGATTAGTGGTGATTGAGGGTCTATACGATGCACAATTTCAGGTAGCAGAAGTTTTTTATGAAGTAATTAATGGAAACAAATGACTTGTATGGCCTCATCTTAGAAGACATTATGCTTGCATCTGGGAGGCGACCTAATATAGAATCTCAAATGTATATGGTTTTCATTCTTTCGCTCTCATATTTGTTCATCAATTATATAACATAAATATTTTTTTGGTGGGTTTTGGTGATTCGGTGTTTTCATAGAAAGGGTTCTATGTGGGGCTTTGATCGAGGTTCCATGGCACCCAAAAAAATAAAATGGGAGTTAGCTCCAAAGAAGAAGACTCAGTATGTCCTAGCTATGGAGGAGGCGACCATGAATTACTAGTTTGGTATCGACTTCACTAATAAGGAGGCCATGTAGGAATTAGAAGTTGAGGTGAGAGATAGGTGTGCCCAATTTGGGGATGAAGTTATGGATGAATACGATGGAAACATTATCCCTGACCTCGGTTCCCCCAGGAATAGGGAAAGAAAATTCTGTTGAATGGTGGAGTTATAATATCATGTAAAAGCAATGGTGCACAAAGAAGGATGCCTCGGGAGCTGGAAATTTAGAATCTGCAGCAGCGTGTGGAAGCTCTGGAGTGTCAATCGAGTTTGCTAATAACTATGGTTTCATGTCTTATGAAGAAGCGTGGAGGGATCTTCTAGGTTTTCAAAGGAAAGTATGCTCCTTTAAGCTCCAAGGCCCTGTTGATGTCGTCTCCTTCTACTGGTGCTCATCCTAATGGGGCTCTGAAGGTTCATGTGCTTGATGAGTGATGGATATTTCCTAGTTCTGAGTTTTTTTAGCCTCGATTTGCTAAATTTTCTCAATTTGTTTTGTAGTTTAAAAATATTGGTGTAGACTAGTTAGACGTATATTATCATCCTAAGTATGTGTTGGCATATTTTACAAGAAGAGTGTGCTTTTTATTGATGGTAAGAACAACAACGATGATGGAAAACAAGAAAATCATAAGCTCAGGAGAAGGAGTGAACATGAACTAGATATCAAATCTCAGAAATAAAAACGTAAACTCAGGAGGAGAATCAAACTATGAAGAGATCAAAGATCATAAGGGAAAGAGTAATCTTAGGGTAAGAAGCCTCAGGAGCCGTCCGATCAAGAAATTGATGATGTTGATTGTCTCATATAACAAATGTCAGACATATGAGTGACCATGGGCTTGGGGACTGTTGGAGGATTGTCACCATCGTATCTATAAGCCAGATCAAAGGGAGAGATGAATTGCGGCCAACAAAAGAAGAATTAAACAACTTGCTAGTTCCAATCCTGCAATTGTTCTAGATCGTCATATCTCATAGAATCGGATATCGACGACTGTGGTTGATCCAACAAGTGATCAAATTCATTCGGATTGAGTTATGGTCATCGAATGTGCAATCGCCGGATCAATGACAGGGATAGATTGTGAAGATCCAAAGGAGAATTAAATATATTGCTAGTTCCATTCCTGGAATTTATTAGTACCGTCAACTCTTAAAGCCTTGAAGATCGACGATTGTGGTTGACTCACCAATGATGCACAACTTCAAATTGCAGAGTTTTGGTGACAAGTTAAATCACTTGCAAGTTGTGGTTCTGAAACCACCTTGATCGTTGATCTTATTCAAGAATATTCACAACCGTTGGATCACTTTAAGTGGAAAGATAGGATAAGTAGGGCTAAAAGGGATAAGAGTTTGATTATTCAAATACCCATCAGTCGTCGGATCATTTCAAGTGGAAGGATAGGATAAGTGAGCTAAAAGATCTGAGATCTCATTTATGCAAATTTTCGTTAGCCATTGGATCATTCTAAGTGGTAGGACAGTATAAGCTAGAAGAGCTACATCATAGACAGATTGAGCCAGCGATCCAACATCACGATCGAGGAACAACATTTAGTTCGGGTATAAAGATGCGAGGAGGTGAAGCTCCAGAAAAATCTCACTTCAGATTTTTCATTTTGAGATTTGAAAAGCCTGAAGCTCAGAGAGCCCAAAATCTGAAATGAATAAGCACCATTGGATCTGGAGAACATACGATGACCATTATATTAGGGAGATCTATGTCATCATATTATGTCAGCAAACCTCGTCTGCAAGGACATGTGTCATACCATGTCAACAAAGGACATATGGGAGATCACGTTAGCAAGGATATGTGGTAGACCACGTCAGTAAGGACATTTGGCAAACCACGTCAATAGACCATGTCAACCAGGACACGATTCATCCGATATGAAATATCACTTCAGGTGTATTCTCAACCGTTGATCATAGTACAATGGAAGGATAGTGTAAGTTTGAAAAGTTGAAATCCTGAAGTTCCGAAGGGTGAAGTTCTGACAGATATCCATATCAATGTTTGATTAAGTCTTATTCATCGAATTGGACAATGAAAGGATGAGTGTAAGGATCAAATCTGACCATTGATTTGTTTCCGTGAAATAAACCATTCAATTTGATTCAAAGGTTTGAAAAGTTGAAAACCCAAAGTTCCGAAGGGAGAATTTTCATCAACCGTCCATCTCAATGTTTGATTAAGTCCTAGTTGTTGGCTTGAACAATGAAAGGATTAATGTAAGGATCAAATATAAGCATTGATTTGTTTCCGTGAAATAAACCCTCTGATCTGATTTGAAGGTTTGTAAAGTTGAAAACCCGAAGTTACGAAGGGAAAAGTTTCGTCAGCCATCCATCTTATCAGAATATTGAATCGTGACCGTTGAATTGATAAGTGCTCATTAAGCCTAGCATCTAGTCACTGTCGTTGGTCATGTGATATAAGGTATTTAAGTAAATTTCACGAGGAACTATGGATGGAAAAGCCTCTACATGTATAATCCAACAACGTTGATTAAACCGAATATGATCGAAGGGTTGTTGTTTCATCTTGTGATTTCTTGATGAGTTACGATTCAGTTACACTAACTAAATCATCGTTCATGAGAGGTTGAATCATTGTTCCTTAGCATTGGAATCATGTCTCTTGAGAATTCTGAGATTCCCTACATTGAGCGTTGGAGATGTACAGTGTAATGGATGATGAGAGCATGAATGAAAGAAATATGCTTAGATATAGGAAGGTTGTTGTTTCTTTGTAAAACAAGTTGAACTGTATGTAATGAATCATACAACATGAACAGACTGAGAAAGTTCATAGGGGAGGCATAGAACATAGAACGGATATGGCACAAAGAGCATAAAGTGAAAGAAGATGGGAGAAGAAAGACATTGATGTAGGTAGAGCATAGAATTGTAGAAGAACAATGATGACACTGGTAAGTCATTGATAAATGTTGTATCACTGTAATAAATTTCAGCAGGCAAAGATAGATATCTCAGGGTGGTATGGTAGTGTTAGGGAGGATTGTTGTCCTCAGAGTTTCAAGTGTGTTCTTCAACATAGGAAGTTATATCTTCCATTTGGTTGCAGCCAGAAAATCTAGGGTGGTAGGGTGGTGCAAGGGAGAACCATTATTCTCTATTATATAGGTTGGTGCATGTGTGACTGGAAGTTGGTGCTTCCATCCAGTTGGTGTTGGAACACTCAGGGAGTTTGTGCTTCCTTCTAGTGGGTGCTAGAGAAACCAGAGAGTTGGTTCTCTCAGCAAGTTGTATCTTGTAAAACAGAGGTGGTAGCCTCACAAAGAGTGGGTACTCAAAAGAATGATAATGTACATAAAATAAAGACAACTTATCATATTAAGAAGAAAAGGTTTTCTCTGTTTACTTGTTTCCTTAGGAATATCTATCTCTGTATACTTCATGTGTGTGATTGATGTTGAATACTCTATTTATTACATCCCTGAATTATTGTGATCATCATTAAGTGTTATGTAATGAGTTTAAACGGGTATAATTGTTTAAGCACAATAATAATTGATTCACCCCCCTCCTCTCAGTTGTCTAACAATTGGTATCAGAGCAGGTTCCTTTTATCTAAGGGTAGATCCTAGAGCTTAAACATGACTATCCATGAAGGAACTTCAACCAACATGGCCCCCCTGCTGAATGGAACAAACTTTGCCTTCTGGAAAGTTAGGATGAGAACCTACATAATGGATATAGGTGCAGATGTCTAGGATGTGGTAGAGACTAGTTATGTAAAGCTAGTTGTACTAGCTTATAAGGATGACAAGCTAGAATTCAACTTCAACGCAAAGGCTATGAATTCTATTCTAAGTGGACTTGCAGAAGCAAAATTTGTAAAAGTTATGCACTTAGAATCTGCCAAAGAAATGTGGGACAAACTCATTATCAGTTATGAAGGTAATGAGAAGGTAAAGGATGCCAAGCTTCAAACCTACATATTAAAGTTTGAACAACTAAAGATTAAAGAGGATGAAACTCTTGGGAAGTACTTTCTGAGAGTTGAAGAACTAGTAAATGCAATGAAAGGACTTGGTGAAAAAATTGAGGATGTCTCTTTAGTTAAGAAAATTTTGAGATCTCTACCAGATAGGTTCAACCCAAAGGTCTCTGCTATAGAAGAACTTAATGATCTAAAATATCTTCTTATTAACCAAATCCTAGGAACTCTGACATATTATGGAATGGGGATAGGTAAAGATAAACCCACCTCTAGAGAATCATCATTTAAAGTAGATAAGAATCGGGATTTTGAGCCTAATGAAATTGAAGAAAAAATTGTGAGAGGACTAAATAAAGGATCAGGCAAGTACCAAGGCAAGTTTACCTTCAAATGTTTTAACTATGAAAACATAGGTCACTTTGCATCTAAGTTTCAACATAATAAGAAGGACTAGAACACTGAAGGTGAAGAGAAGTACAAATCCAAGAGATTTGGTAAAAAGAAAAGTTCATGTGTAAAAAATGATGACTCTTTAGGAGACACAAATAATGATTTTGCTTGTGAAGATAAGGTTAATGAATTTATGCTTATGGACAAGGAGGAATATGAGAATAAAACCAAAAGAAGTGATGCTGATGATGAAGAAGTTGTGGTTGACTTGGAAGGAGAACTGATCAGTGCTCTAGAAGAAATTGCTAAACTCATATTTAAGAAGAAAAAGAAAAGAATTGTTGATGCAGTTCGAGAAAGACAGTAAAAATCCTGATGAAGATTTTTCCCTGCTAAAAGTGGAATTAGAAGAGGTACAGAAAATAGAGGACATTCTGAAACAACAATTATTAGAGAAGAAGAAAAGATGTGAAGCCTTGGAAGAAGAGCTAGTAAGAACCAAAAAAGAGATGGAGAAGTTTAAAGCATTGTATCTCGAAAATCTTCCAAGCATTAAAGACTTAGCAGAATTAAATGGCATCCTAAGCAAACAAAGATCTCCTTTGTTGAAGACTAGTTTAGGCTATATAAGTGGTTCAAGCAACAAACAACCAAAAAAAAAAAAGTTATTAAACATGATCAAGTTCCAAGTCATCATACAATCAGACAATGTGAGTACTCTACCACCAAGAGACAATAAAGACAAGATGATGCCTGATAAAAAACAAAGATATCAGAAGCTAGAGAAACAAATTCCAAGAAGAGGTACCAAAATTTCTTCCATGGTTACTATTTTTACTCCTCTAATTTTGGTCATAATATTGCAAATTTTCAAATTAAGTTTAGAGACATGCAACTGAGGAGATCAATAAATAAACAATCTTTCCAACATAGAACTAAACAACCAATGAGTACAAAAAGGTGCACCAATCAATTTGACCTATTGAAAAATGAGCTCGAATTCTATAAGTGTCATAACTTCGGCCACAAAGCTGCAAAATTCCATCTGAAGAATTAAAAAGTAGATCCAAGGATAAAACCCTTAGCTAGAAATTCCAGCACATGGAAAAAGAATGATAGTGAAAAATGTGGTCTAGTACTTTCAGCTCAAAAACAAAAAGACCCCTGGTATATAGGCAATGAATGCTCCAAGCACATGACTGGAGACAAGGATAATTGTTTGTCTATAAGTAAAAGAAAAACATGAAATGTGACCTTTGGAAATGATGAACCAAGTAAAATCAAGGGTAAAGGGATGGTGAGTTTGAGTAATGGTAAAGGAAAATCTCAGGATGTTCTTCTTGTAGATGGGCTGAAACATAAATTTCTTATTTTAAGTCAAATGTGTGACGGAGGATGTGATGTGGTGTTCACTTCCAAAGATTGTAAGATAAAGTCTGTAAAATTAGGACAAGTGGTGGCTAAAGGCATAAGGACACAGAATAATGTATATGTGTTGAAAGAAGATAGAGAAGAGTGACATCTAAGCAAACATGATGAAAGATCGTTATGGCATAGGAGACTTGGACATATAAACTTTGACCACTTAATCAAGCTCAAAAATATTGAGGCATTAAAAGATCTTCCAATAATATCAAATCCACAAGATTCTATGTATAAACCCTGCCAAGCAGGAAAACTAACCAGGACACATTTTAAATTCAACATCTCTAGTTCAACACAGAAGCCACTCCAATTAGTTCATATGGATTTATGTGGACCATCAAGACAGGAAGACACAGGGAAGGAAAACTACTTCATGCTGATCATTAATGATTACTCCAGACTCACATGGGTTGCTTTTCTCAAAGAAAAAGTTGAAGCATTTGAGAAATTTAAAATATTTAAGGATTTAACTGAGAATCAAATAGGAAACAGGTTAAAGGTAGTAATATCAGACAAAGGAGGAGAATTTATGTCAAGTGATTTCAAGGAATTCTGTGATAAACATGGGATCCAGAGAGACTACACACTCCCAGGAACTCCACAACAAAATGGAGTAGTTGAGAGGAAAAATAGAGCAGTTCAGTAAATGACCAGGTCAATGATGAATGAGAAGAACATTTGTCAAACCTACTAAGTATAAGTAATACACACAACAATCCATATTCTTAACAAAGCCCACCTTAGACCACACAATGACAAGACACCTTATGAACTGTGGTATGGAAGACCTTCTTCAATCAAACACCTCAAAGTCTTTGGGAGTAAGTTATACATAAAAGAACAATAATGAAAACCTTGGCAAGTATGATGACAGGGATGATGAAGGAATATTCTTAGGATATGCTACCAATAGTAAAGCATATAGATTCTTTAATAAAAGATTGTCTAAATTAGTTGATTGCATTGATTTAAGGGTTGATGAACCAGTCCCAGTAAGAGAGGTGAGAAATGTTGAGTCTAATACAAAGGACACAACTGAAGTTGAAGATGAAAAGGTCCAAGAATCATAAGGAGAAGACTCTGAGTTAGGTAAAAATACTTTGCATGACTCAAACTAGGAGATCAAGACAAAGACACCCTCCAGAGTTATTAGGAAGAATCATCTTGAACATCATATAGTTGGTCATCTAAACCAAGGAGCTCGGACAAGAAAGGAGTTGAATAATGTGTCAGAACAATCTCATATTTCCTTTTTGTCTTTGCTTGAACCTAAAGACTTTAATGCATCCAACGAAGATGACCATTGGGTTAAATCCATGAATGATGAACTTGACCAGATTGAGAAAAAAAATACTTGGGAGATGGTTCCTAAACCTGAAGGTAAAAATGTCAGAGTTTCCAAATGGGTCTTTAAGAATAAATTGAATGAGCAAGGACAAGTTGTATAGAACAAAAAAACATTGGTCTATAAGGGCTATGCATAGATTGAAGGACGAGATTTTGATGAAACCTTTGCACTAGTAATAATATTGGAAGCCATATGAATGTTTCTTACCTATGCATGTCATAAGAACTTTAAAGTATATCAGATGGATATTAAGTCAACATTTCTTAATGTAGATATAGAAGAGGAAGTCTATATGGAACAAACAGAAGGATTCCAATTGTCAGATAACCCTAACTTTGTCTGCAAGTTGAAGAAAGCCTTATATGGGTTGAAACAATCTCCTCGTGCCTAGTACTACAAACTAGATAAGTATTGTTGTTCCTAAGTTTATGCTTTAAGGCTATAAAGCATACCGTCAAGGCATCCGTAAATGATTTAAAGGAATGATTTAGGAATAAGAACTCAAAGGAAGATTAAAGCAGAATCAATTTCTCAACTGCCTCTGTCTGTAACACCCTATTTCCCCCAAATTTGTAATTAATCCTAATACAGGAATTACCATGCTAAAGCATGATGAAAATGTGAATGTAGGATGTGAATGGACCTTAT